>BJBW01006919.1:45285-67737 GCA_004320125.1 Scolopax mira
TGGGACTTCCCCAGTGCCTGCTGGTGACAGGACTGTCACCCTGGGAGCTTGATATGGCTTTGCATATATTGTATCCACTTCATTATTTTCTTCTTTTTTATTTTAATATTAATTCTTCATTAAAGTAGTTTAGTTCATTCTAAACTTCTGTATTTCCTTATCTCATCCTCTTCTCTCGTTTTGGGGGGGGGAGGGCCATCTGTTAGTCCAGTTGGCTGAAAGCACGACACACAGGTGGCACTGAAATCCAGGCAGGACTCTGCAGGATGGTGGAGACACAAGGCTTGTTCTCCTTTGCTGTTGCTGCTGTAGCAGTTAAGGACACTGTGCTGGCCACACTGATGGTCTCTGGACAAGACTACAGTGGCTCGGCTGGGTTGAAGCTGCCTCAGGTTTTCCTGTGCCTGTGCTGAAGGAAGTCTGTGGAGGCTTGGCTCGGTGCTTTTCATTGCAACCATCACAGCTAGCAATGCACTCTGCGATCTATTTATTTGGCAACTATGGGCAATTATTTTGCTCTATTTTAATGCTTGTCCTTTGTGAGCCGAGTATATAGAGGTCACTAAGGCCTGGGGTATAATTTTGGGATCAAGAAACAGAAATTACATCCATTCTGAAGGTCACTCTGCTCATTGCCTTTCCTATATTCCTTTATTACAGATTCACAGAATGATATGGGGTTGCAAGGGACCTCTGGAGATCATCTAGTCCAACCCCCCCACCAAAGCCTGTCTACCCAGAGCAGGTTGCACAGCAACTTGTCCAGGCAGGTTTTGAATGTCTCCAGAGAAGGAGACTCCACACCTCTCTGGGCAGCTTCTTCTAGTGCTCTGCCACCCTCAAAGTAAAGAAGTTCCTCCTCATATTTAGGTGGAACTTCTTATATTCAAGTTCATGCCCATTTCCTCTTGTCCTGTCCCTGGGC
This sequence comes from Scolopax mira, assembly GCA_004320125.1. Lineage (NCBI taxonomy): Eukaryota > Metazoa > Chordata > Aves > Charadriiformes > Scolopacidae > Scolopax > Scolopax mira. The sequence goes on from BJBW01006919.1 coordinate 46,211, forward strand.
ACCATGAAAAAAGACTGGCCCCATCCTTTTGACACCCTCCCTTGAAGTATTTATAAGCATTGATCTGATCCCCCCTCAGTCTTCTTTAGACTAAAAAGACCCAAGTCCCTCAACCTCTCCTCATAGGAGAGATGCTCCAGGCCTCTAATCTTTGTGGCCCTTTGCTGTACCCTCTCCAGCAGTTCCCCGTCCTTGAGCTGGGGAGCCCAGAACTGGACACAGTACTCCAGATAGGGCCTCACCAGGGCAGAGTAGAGGGGCAGTCCCTTGACTGCGGACCAAGGGACCAAGTAGAGGTTCCTTGACCTACTGGTCACATGCTTCTTGATGTACACCAGGATGCCATTGGCCTTCTTGGCCACAAGGGCACACTGCTGGCTCCTGATCATCGCATTGTCGGCTCGTGGTCATCAATTATTCTGCTCTATTATGCATATTCTTGGTCTAACTTTCTCTCTGTCCATATTTTTTTTCCCTTCCCCCTGATGGGGCCATCAAATGTTCCTACAGCTGACTTCCCCTCACTGACTGGTGTTAAAAAAGCAAGCCCTAAACCCAATGCCACACATAACTCTAGAAGAAGGGAAGGGATCCAGTAACCACCTCTTGGAAGGGAAACAAACAGGGGAAGGCAGATTTGATTGCCTTTGTGTGTGTGCCCAGGCAAAATTATACCTTCACCCACCAAGAAACCGCAGTAGTGGACTTCTAACAGCTGAATTTGCCACATATCTGCCTGAGGATGCAAAGTCTTCTGCCCTTAAATGTGCTGCTGAGCACATCATTTAAAGGCGAGTTCAGTTTATGAAATGAAATATTATGGTGTGTAAGAGCACTGGGAAGGGAAATAAGAAACTGGAAAGGGTTCCTGTCTGCTTTGTTTTTCCAACCCAGTACATGACTTGCAGCACGAGCCTTGAAGTGACAGTGGGCAACTGAGCACTAGGCGGCAACCTTGCCCCAGTCTTTGCTAGACGATGGAGCTGCACCTGACTATCATGAAAACTCACATTAAGGTCCTTCTTTGACAATAGGAAAAAACATCATTGAAGTGCCACTGTGTGAATTATTACTACCATCCTTTCACTCTATGCACTTCTAGCAGAGGCCAATTCAAGCAAGCAATAGGGAGCTGGGTTGCTCTCCTGTTCCCCACCAAATCACTGCCGTGGTTTACAGCATCTCAAGGCAAAGCATCATCTCCAAACTGATAATGCAGCTCTGCTCCGACAGATGCAAACCCTGGCTGCAAAGAACAACCCATGCACACTTGTCTTCCTTACAGGTACGAGATGGAGCAGGATCTTTGTGTTACCCACGTGGGAGAGTTCTCCGTATTAGAGATGGGAAGTACCTACTGTCTTTGGTGTTTCACACGTCTCAGCAGGCAAACGTAAACTTGCAGTAAAGAGAACATTTTTAGCAACAAGGGTAATTAACCATATGAACAGATTGCCAAGGGAAATCTGTTAAACCCTCACGAGGAAGGTTTAAAACAAGACAAGCTGTTTTCCTAGAAGGTATGCTCTAGTTCACCCATAAATCACAGACTGAACTCATAAATATCTGGGAGAGCTTCTCTATTCTGATCAGACTTTCTGATCACAGTGGTTTGATCTTTACTGTCCTGGTCCCTAAAGCCAGAATATTTTTTAAGTTTATCACAATCTGTTTATGCTTTCACTTAAGAGCGTGTTCTTAAAACCATGTTTAAAAGCCCAAAATCTCAGTGAAAGCCACTTACATTTGATTTCCTACCCACAGCAGGTGTTTTGGAAAATTTTCCACAATGCTATTTATATGGTAAATCTATTAAAAATATTCTAAATGTCAAACCCAGTTATTTGATGGGTGGGAGAGGGAGAGGGAAGTGAGTATTAAAATACGTGAAAAAACAGAATAAATCATATCAAATAATGAACTACATATGATTTAATGATATAAATTATTTATTCCATTTCTTTGCAGTGCTCTTATCAGTACAAGCATATTTACTTGTGCAGCATATTTAGCTGCACATTTAGCAATGTGCAATGTGTGATAGTAGCATTCAGCCTGTGTGTAATTTCTCTCCCATCTTTTTTAGACAAACAAAAGCATACAGAGTTAAGGAGGCGTTTTGTTTGCAAACTTAAAATAGATATACAAACATGTGTATATGTATATATGGAAATATATGCTGATATATATTTAGAATGTATGTTACATCTATGATGATAAAGGCAGAGTGGAAGAAGTCTGTCTTGTCCTTTCAGCAAAAAGTGGGGATTTGTGATTGATAGTTTATTTTCCTCAGGACGTTCACAATTTCATACCAATACTGGAAAATTCTGTGTTTTACAAGCTTTAGAGACAATCTTTTCCTTTACCATAGAGACTTCTACAGCAAGAGAGAAGCAGAGCCTTTGACAATGGTGTGTACTGGAGAACATGATCCAGACTCCTTGATGCTCAGTGCAGCTGCTCAAAGTGCCAAGGCCTCCAGTTTTGTTGATTAGTCTAGTAGGGGTTAATGCAGAAATGGAAGAAATTTTTGGTGGGGTCACAGTGGCCTGGGCTGCAGAAGTATTTCCTGTAGCATTCTCTGCTATTCATAATTTCCCAAACATTGAAAGTTTCATGTCCAGGAATATTTTATCATTCTAATCTAGTCAAGAAGCAACCCACTCAGGCGTAAAGACAGATGCCAGGTTGTGATCCAGGGTAACGAGGTAGAGCCTTCTAGCCAGATGGAGGTGACAGAAAGCATTACTTTTGGATGCTGCTATGCAAGAACTTAGCTGAAGGATCATAAACCACTACCAAATGGTCAACGTAAGTGATTAATTGTATCTTTCAACTCTGTTGTGACCATAAAACACTTCTCCTTATTTTCATTCCAGAGACAAACAGGAGGATCTCCAAGGATGTCTACTTCCTCTCTGCAACAATAGGTCCTCCAGTCGTGATGATGAAATACTTTAATTTTCTATCTTCTGGTTGGACGCTACCCTTGTCATTTACTCTTCCATGACCTTTCTCAGAAGTACCAGTTGTTTAAAGATGATGTAACTGGGATACCCATATGCAACATACGATTTTTATCATCTGGTTTTTGGTTTTTGCCAGAAATGTTAATGACTTTTCCCTTGGGAAAGATACTCAGAAGCATGTGTTTCTAACTGTACAGCAGCATGTACTATCTACAGTGACTGCCATCTCTTCCTGCCATACTTCTGGGAGACTAATAAAATTTCATTAGATGCCATTCTGATTTCTGTGTAAGTATGGAAGGCAGCCAGGGCTACCAGCTGTTTTCTCTTTGCTCTGCTTTAGGTGTACAGGATTCACCTCTGCCTGCAGTGATTGCAGAAGTGATGCTTTAGGTTCTCCTCAGCTTCTTCGGCAGGTGACAAGAAAAAGACTAGTTGATGAAATATAAAATCCAGATTATTAAAAAACCCCACCAAAACTGAAAGCCAAATCAATCACAGTGCTAGTGACTAATGAACACTAGCAGACTAATGAACAAATCAGTACAGAGTCATCTGCAGAGGATACTCGAGGTTCAGTGATGGGATCAGATTCCCAGATCTCAATAGATAGTTATATGATAAAAGACAATGTCTGTGCTTGTTCTATTCTCCTGCCTCCTCAAGTTCAACCTCTCTTATTTTTCTTGCTCCCTAGCTCAAATCTTTATGCAAAATACAGCTGTTACTAACCAAATACCCTGTGTTTTATGGTCAGCAGCCTACATTATCCCACATATTGCAATCAGAAACACACTTCCCAAAAAATGGTGCACAATTTTTAAGCAAAACTAGATCTGAACACTGCATTTCTTGTGTAATGTTCATGCTAATCTCATCTGACAGGCAGAGAAAAGACAAGTGACAACACCTCTACTGCTAGAGGCTGTCTTCAGGCAGACAACTGGGCTAAAACTGGACTGTAGGCTGAAATACCTTAAGGGGAGACATTTATGACCTTGCAGCTCAGAAATAACTCCACGTCCTGGCTCCATCTATGTAGGGAAAAGAGCAGGCCCATCACAGGTGCTCTTGAAAGACTAGGGCTCAAAATCACTAAGCCACTGGGGACTTAAACTCAGGAAAGAAAAGCATTATTCCCCTTCAGTTGTAGAAATTGGCCTGTTTGTAGAAGACTTGCCTTTCCAGGAAATAAAGGAGGTTAGGCAGGGGAAGTCCATGGAAGGATGTAACCAGCTTAGGGCAGAACCAGGACCAAGCCTGATCCTGGAGCTGCCACCTAAGAATTCATCGTGAAGAAAACAGCTGCTACAACAGTGCTGAGTTTATTGAGTACTGCGTTTCACACATAGTTGCTTGCTGATTGGAAGTTATGTGTGCAAAATGTTACAGGTTTTCCAAACACTCCCCAACAAATGCTGATCAAAGGAGTTACCAATTTATACCTCCACCATCATTCAAGCGCCCTTCAGTGCAAGCAGATGGGTATTTAAACAGCAGTGGGTAGCCTCTTCATTTTAGGGTAACAATGTGGTTTTATTCATCTACTACCAAGATCCTGGTAAAATATTCAGTAAATACCCTGCTGTTAATAAGTTTAAGGCTTTTCTGAAATCATGATGACCTACAGACACTCTGTCACTCATTTTAGCTAAGTTACTAGTTAGGCCATTTTGAGATCATAACCAGCTTAAGTCCTTGGATCTAAATGGCAAAACCATTGCTGTTTTCTAATTCATAAGGAAGCTTCTTGGATCAGCTTTTAAACATCACAGAAACTTTAGCCAAAGAACACAAAGGAGCAACCGATCTGTTTCACTAGATGCTTAAAGACAGACAATTTCCTTCCTGACAGTATAGCAGCATCACTTTGTCAAGATGTCAAAAAGAGTCCATTTCTCTGTAATAACAAGCAAATTCTGTCACTGACTTTTATTACAACCTTCTTTGCACAGAGAATTCAGTTCCTTCACAAGGGGAGCAAAATCCTTCCTAGTTCAGCCTCCCACTGAAATGGCACAATTTACATTTTAAATGTTCTTCATAGAACGATAGAATCATATGGGGTTGGAAGGGACCTCTGGAGATCATCTAGTCCAACCCCGCCACTGGAGCAGGTCTATCTGGAGCACATTGCACAGGAACTTGTCCAGGTGCATTTGGAATGTCTCCAGAGAAGAAGACTCTTCCACCACCTCTCTCAGCAGCCTGTTACAGTGCTCTACCACTCTCCCAGGAAAGAAGTTCCTCCTCATGTTTAGGTGGAACTTCTTATACAAGAAGTTTTGTTCAGCAAGAGAACAAGAGAAACAATAGTGATCCAGGAGCTGTTAGAGCATCAACTTTGTTTTAATGCTTATGAGACAGGGGCAGAGAGAAGAAGAGGATGAATGTATGCTCAAACGCCTCTGAGAAAATTAGCAGCAAAGACAAGATTAGGACCTTGTGTCTCTACCTGGTGAGAGCATTTTATTTGTTTATAGTAAGATTGGTAAAACAGAGAGAGAAGAGTTTAGGGAAAAGCCCTCCCTAAAACAACTTTCTCTTTCTTTAAAAACCCATTGAAAGAAAAACATCCCCATCTTGATGCACAGGCAGAAACCTCATACAAGTTAGTAATCATCACTGGCACTCACCGTGGCATATAAAGCTGAGTAGATGCTCAAAGCAGCATGTTTGGATGGGAAGGATCTCCTCGCCTTTTCAATCACCTCCACGTCCCCAGTGCAGATGTTGCCGTTGTTTATGAACTGGTGGTGGGCCCGGCAGTCGTTTCCAGTGTAGTTGGGCTTACAAACAGTCAGGAAGTAGGGAGCCAAGTTCCCCGTCACGACCTGGCCAGCGTTTACAAATATGTCAGTGGCAAAAAGTCCAAACGCAAACACTCCTGTGAGGGAAAGGTAAAAATAATAATTATTCAAACAGACTTAAAAAAAAAAAAAAGACAAAATATCTTGGTACCTGAAAGGGCGAGGCATCATGAGAAGGAAAGGAGCAAACCCTGCCCAGAAGAAGCCCCTGCTGACTCCAGCTGAGTCCGGCATTAAAGGCTTGATGCAGAAAACCCCATCCTTAACCCTGACAGGTGCTTAACTCAGCAATTTCAGAAGGACTCAGAATGGGCTGAAAACTGTTTTCACACATGCCCAAGTACTTTCGTGATACAAGTGCTGAACAGAACAGATTTCACTGAAAACTCTGTACCTGTACTATGACTATGAAGTTTCCACTATGACAAAGGCTCACAGGCTGGAGCCAAGTCTCATGGCGTGTGAGTTATAATATTTATGTATTTTTGCCACTTCTGAGCCAAAAAATGGCAGATATAACAGCTCTGAACCTGAAGGATCAGTGTAGTGATGAGATACAATACTGCACTTATCTTAACATGACTGTCTAGTGTCAAGTACCTTTGGGATTTTCACGATTCATCGTCCTGACATTGGAAAATTAAGATCCTGATCTAGCAATATTTGGCAGGTCTTTTGGAAACATCCTAGTGCTTTGCTCTGGAAGACATTTCCACACACTTGCAGCTCAGCTGATGTCACTGGGAGTGACATGCTTTGCAGGAAGCATTCACTTGAACCCAGGAATATTTCCAGAAATGTGGAGCATCCATTGCTCAATACTGTAGTTCTCACATCCTCCACTGACTCCCTGTGAGTGTTGCCAATACCTGATACAGCTGCTATGGAAATATACGAGGATCTTTTACTTGCATATTCTGCCTACAAATCAAAGGGACAGCACAGCAGGTTTGCAGAAATGCCAGACCCAAACATTCTGAAAGACAAAGTCAGCTCCTGTTTTCTCCTTCCCTAAGGTGGACTAAACAAATCACAAAAATTTAGAACAAATAAACATTAACTTTTGGTGTGGTAATGTTGAGGGCCATATTTTTGCTTTCTCCCTCCTGTAGATGTGTAAGCATTTAAATTCTCAATTAGTTGAGGTTGCTCTGTGTTTAAACATGACCAAGATGACTAAGAGCTGGAGCTCCAGGGAAAACATCTTAGGAGAGCTGTGATAAAATCTTAAGAGCTGGCAGGACTATGGTTATAACAAATTCACTGCTTATTCCTACAGTGTTAAAAAAGGAAAAAAGAAAAAAGAGAGGAGAGGAGAGGAGAGGAGAAGAGGGAAGGGAAGGGAAGGGAAGGGAAGGGAAGGGAAGGGAAGGGAAGGGAAGGGAAGAAGGAGATTTCCGTAGCCTGAGAAATAAAAAAAGTATTAGGGAGCCAGCAATATAATGCAGCAGAAAATGTCTTACATCAACTTTACAAGAATCACAGGTCGTTCTGCAGATATTGTCACCCACCATGCAGCTAGCAGCTCACAGCTGTCAGAGTGAGGTCCTTCTAAACACAGGACACTTGTACAGAGAGTAACACAAAATAAAACCTGTAACTACGAAATTATTTCATTGTACGAGTGTCAAGCAGGGCTTTCCAGTGTCACTCACTGACCAAGATGGTGTGGTGTGATGGACACACAGCTGTGCTGTGACACAGATTCCTCACTAGGGTACCTGTGGGAAGAGCCTGGAGGAGAGGGGAGATGTTTGTCCTCACCACACTTCCCTGTGTCTCAGAAGGAGCATTACCACGGCAAAGACGATTCTGGGACTGAGTTTGTTATTATTCCTTATATGAGTCTATTATAACTCATTATTAATGAAAAGATGTGTGATCGTGGATTTAAAAAGCGTAGTGGTCGAAGAGGGAGGTAGCCTTTCTCTGGTTCTAGACTGTAGGATTGGCACCTGTCTTTTTACTGGCATGACAGTCTTTTCTCTGTTTATCTTATCTTGCGAAGTGACTATGTTTAAAGGGGAAATGGAGACAGCATAGACGGTCTCCTGCTGTCTTTATAGCTGCTCCTTTATTTCCTTTATCCCTCTGCTAATATTTTAAATTTACAGTTTTCCACAGCCAGCAGAACTCCTGTCTCAATTAGCCAGCACACAAAGAAGCCATCACACACACAAATGAAAAAGCAGTAGCTATCTTTCCAGCCTGGCGAAACAGCTAGAAATGAATCTTGTTCTAGATACTGCTCTTTGGCCGAATTCTTAATTATTTTTTTTTGGCACAGCTTGCTTTAAATAGCATCTTTTTGATGTGCTGTGCAAATCGCAAGAAATGCAGTGAGGATTATAACCCAGTCCTTTACAATACTTAGAGGAAATCTAAGAACCAGGCAAACACTCATCTTTATGGCATAAGTAACTACAAACCAAGAACTGAGGTGTTTCAGAAAAAGCTCATGGGCTTCACAAAGTTATTTCAATCTCTAGGCAATGCACAGGTACAAAAAAAAAAAAAAAAAAAAAAAAAAGACATTTCAACACCTGTATTTTTTCAGCACTTGGTAGCACTGGAAGTGCTGGCCCAGCCTCAACTCCTGAGCACCACAGGACGCTGCGGAACATCAGAAGATGCCATGGTTGAAACCTTATCTGCTCTGGCTGTGATGCATATTGATCACTGTAATTTCCCTCTTGCAGCTCTCCCAAACTGCGCTGAATGAGAATTCACTGCAGCTATGCACAGCAGTGAATTCGGCTAGCAGGCATTTAACCCTTGCTGATCACACATCATTTCCTCTCTGGAGACTTTGAGATAGGGCTGGCTGTAATTGATTTCAAGGCTGTAACACCAGTGAGCCTGGGCAGGGCGGAGAGTCTCCTGATGGTGTTTGTACCTCAGGAATCCATCTGTTCAATGGATTTGTTCAATGACCTACAGCAGCTAAGCTAACTGACCAGAACACAAGAATGCAGTGACGTGATTGCCAAGTTTTTAGAGACAAATTGCTGCTGAAAGGCTTCATGGGAAGGGCAATCCGCTCCATCTCTGCAGGGTCACACAGCTGAAGTCTGTGATATAACGCCCCAGAGACAGAATGGGAGAACATGTACCTCATCCTGGCTTTGATGCTCAGATGTAACAGGAGTCAATCTCATCCCACTAATGAGCAAGAGCTTTATCTCACTGTGCTCACTCTGTCCTGGAAAACTTTAGAAACTCAGAAAACCTTCACTGGCTGTGAACTTTAGTCTAGAACTTGGCATATGCTGGGAGAAGATGTAAACAGTGCAAGACATGTGCAAAGAAGACCGACAGCCTCTACAGCTGGTTACTAGCAGAAAGGAAGGACAGAGGTTAATTTCATTTACATAATGCCTCCCCTTCCCTTCATCTGCATGTCACACAAAGAGGCCTTAATGAAGGAGTAGAAGCTATTTCAGGAAAGGCTTCCTGACTTTTTGTCACTGGCTCTCTCCTGTCAGGAGCAGCCAGAAAGGAAAAGCCAGAAGGCAAATGACTAAGCAGAATGTAACTGGGAGAAAGATCGATTTAGACTTTACTAACTGATACTCTCTTTAGCTGCCCCAGAATCCAAGAAGAAGGAACCAGGGATCAGAATCAAACATACCTTTATCTCCAGTGAGAAAGACCTTAGACAAACTATATGTGCAAACCAAGAAGAAAAACAAGCAAGGAAAGCCCTGTTCAAAAATGCTGAGGACAGAGAAAATGAACCTCAGATCTTTCCACCTCCATCTTACCTGAACTAATACTTGTCTTGGCAGAAGAATCTAAATCTTCAGAAGCTCCAATTTTAAATGCTTCAGCCTTAATTTCTCCACTTACATCTCCCCCTAAATTGATGCCAAAAAGTCCTCCAAGCACAAACCCATAATTTCCAGGCTCTCACTCACATGCTACTCTAACCATCTTCCTCCTACTAAGTTCCTTGTGTGGCTGTTCATCAGTGCTGCCACTCCAGCTCTGTCTATTGTTTCTGCTAAAAGAGACATCTGCCCTGAAGAAGAATCCATCTCTCCTTGCTCACCGAAACCTCAGGACAGCCCTGTCCTCTCCCTCCAACTTGCGCTCATGCTCTCTCTTCTTCCACCCTGAATCTCTCTAATGCCAGTGACTGCAGCTGCTTGTTGACTCCATGGAAACTCTATCACAGACATTTAAAATGCCACTGATTTGGAACAAAACAACAACAAAAAACCCTCCACCAACAAAAAAAAAATAAACAAAAGAACCCTGGGAGTTGTAAAAGCACAGCTGAAAAAACATCAGGAAGAGAGAAGGGATAATACAGTGGGTGGTAATGAGAATGAGGAGGTAGAAGGCTTTATTAGAGAAAAACCATGAAAGCCTTAAGAAAAGTGAAAAGAGAAACAATGCATTGAATGGCTAATGAGACATCAGAAGCTGTGCTCTTTAGTAACATATCGTCATGCCTTCTCCCAAGGGCACATATTTAGGCACTCCTCTCTCTCCCAGTGCCCAGTCAATTATCTGAATTTGTCACATTCAACCTAATCTGCTCAGAAAACATACACATTACACATGCACACTCCCACTCCCCCAACCCTTTTTCTACCCCTGTGTTTTCTAAAGAAAACAGTGGACAGAGTTCCTGGAAGGACTCATGGCTCTATGGAAACACTGATTCTCAGCCCATCTCTGAAGGTTTTGCTTGAATGGTTCTGTGCATCCAATAAAACCATACATTTATAGCCCTGTGACTCAGACTCTGCTAAACCACCCTTCATCATTATATCTTAAAGGGTCTTGTTGAAGGAGATCTGTCATTAATCCATTTTACAACTGAAGAGATTGGGGGGGTTGCAGGGAAATTTATTGTCTGTTGCCATGGGATCTGGAACAGGCTCAACAGCAAGAGTCTTCCCAGCACTCAAAGCCTGGATTGGCTTTGATCTCTCAGTGAAGACCCTACAAAGCCCCACTGCTCCAGGCATCTACTGCCTCTGGTGCTTCACCTGTGAATACTGTTTCCTGAGAACATAAGAAGGAAGATGCAAGGAGCATGCAAGAAGAAATTCAGTTCCCAGTCCAAAAATACTCTGGAGCCTCAAGACTCCTTGCCACAGACATGCAGGGTTTATTTCTCCCTCGATGCTTCACAACTATCGTTTTTGCATCTAGACAATAGCTAACTCAGAGCCTGGTGTAAAAGGGACCAGCGGGGTTTGATTTGTCCCCAGCACAGCGACCTGTTTCTCACTGCAGAGGTTCCTCAGTGATAAAAAGGGAGATACACAGTAGTTAAAGCTGCTGCAGCAGTTTAGGTTTGAGGCAGCACTCACAAATACAGCTTGAGCCCTGCTGAAATGCAGCCTGCTGGTAACAGAACATTTGCTGTTTCACAGTGAACTTCAGATCTAAAGCAGGCAGAAGGATAAGGTCAGGAAAACTCCGTCCTGCAGCTGCCTAGGGGATTGACATCAGAGCTCTGGGGTATACCTATCCTATTACAATGAACTCGATGTCTGTATAAATCTTGTAAACCTTTATTTGCTGAACTAAAGCCTTAATTTGCTGAAATAAAGCCCTAATTTCATTATTTAGCTGCCCACTGTGAGGTGTCACCACGCTTTAAATTAAGCTGTCAGCAGAAGCTGATTTGCGCCATTTGTTAACTGCAAATTATGCAGCCCCGAAGTAAAAGCCACCGGTAACACATTCACAAGCACATTGCATTTATAAGTATCTGAACTGGAGAGAGGCTACTCCCGTGTTATCAGGGCTTTGCAGGTATACAACTTAATCACAAGGATTAGAACCCTAATATAATGAAATGAAACACAAAACACACTCTAGTCACCCTGCCAAACAGAGCCGGGGAGGTCTGAATCCATGATCCTGGGGGTACGATAGCAGCGTCTATGAACACACTAAATCCCTGACTGAAACCATTCACGAAAGAATAGTGAAACAATTTATAACCTCTATCTGCAATATAAATGATAAAGTAGAACATGGAGGCAAGTGCAAGATGGCAAGATTTTAACAAATTACTGAATGGGAAATTACCACAAGAAAGAGTGAATCATAAAAACACAAAACATTGTGTGCACTCAAGTTGGGAGTCAGGGAGAGGAGGCAGAGGCCCAGCAAACAACCACTCTTTCCCCCTGGTATCTCAAAGTTTCTCACATAAACGGAAGATTTTGGCAGCATAAATTCATAACAAAACTGGTGGGAGGGGTGGGGGATGGAGGAGAGATGATGTGACTAAAGAATAGCAGAGCAGCTATTTTAAACAGAAAAACTGCTCCAAAAGCAACTGCACATCGTTTGTTTGACCTGAAAATCTTCAAAATAAATGTCCATGGAAGCAGCTATGAAAGATAAAAAGGAAGATGGAACAAATTGCAACATCTATCAAAGTCTGATGTTTCCAAGCTGAGACAGCTTTTTTCCACTGATAAAGGAATTGATTTTCTAAATACAGGGAACACAGCATATTTCACCAATCTAGGTTGCAGTGAAGGACTTGACAACAAGTTTGAGAGGCAGCTGTTCACCACACAAGCAAACATCTACCCACGTGCAGAATTCATGCTTGGGCCAGGAACAAGACGGAATTGTGGTTCTGCTTCCTGTGGGCAAAGAACCAGAGAGGGATTTAAGAGAAAGGTCAACATTCAAGGTCTTCACCAAACTAAGGAAGGAAGAATCTTAGAGAGCTGAAGAGGGCATGAGGAAAACAAGGGAAAAAAGAATAAGCAGGAAGCATAATAGGCAAGATGAGAAAAATCAAGGAAAAGAAATACTTGTTGGGGGGGCTTTGCCAACATCTCAGAAGAGTTGGCAGGTTTTTGGTTTCGCTTAATTTTTTGCACCACTATCAAAGTGCAAAAAAGTGCTGCACTCTTTACACATGAAGAAAAAGCAAGAGTGGAAAAGGCTTATCTAGCACCCAAATCCAGCAGATCCTGGGGATATAGTATGAAAAGGATACTTATCTTTCACATCACCAAAAGACAGTCTGGAGTCCCCCTTTTTGCTTCTCTTTCATTACAAAATCTACATGAACGCTCAATGAAGTATCTATGACTCTCTCCTTGTTTTATGGAAAACACATTTCATTTAAAACCTCTTGAAGCCCCATCGCTTCCAAGCAACTCTAGTTACAGAGTCAGGGAGGAAGAAAAAGCCTCTCTGACTTTCAAAAATATGGAAATAGCAATTCTCAAAAGATCTCCATGATGTGCCTTGCAGGGTCAGGACAGAGTGTTCATTTTTCCTGAAGCATGAGCACTCAGACACAGCGAAGGATTCTTCTCATCCTTTTGAGAACTACCATCTGTAATGACTTACAAGGCAATATTCTATGGAACTCAGTTACTACTTTTTGCATGTACACTCTTAAGACTCTTGCTCACACACCTGGGCCAAAAGAAATCATCAGATGTGGATATTCCAATTAATTTGAACCAAGACTAAATTGGCAGCAAACTTCTTTGCAGCCAGGCTGTTTGCTAGGCTATCTTGGAAGACAACCTACTTTATCAGCTCTGTGGCTTATGGCCCTCGAGTTTGCCAACAGAAGACACATGTAAGGAAATCCATGTATAAGCAACCTGGCAGTCTCTCCAGAGCCAAGCATCCTCTTTTTTGGAGTAATCAGCTGTATGGAGCTAACTTCCCTGATCATACAGCATGGGCTACAACTGTACAGTCCAAGTCATGTTTGCAAAATGCAGGGGGAATTTAATTGAAAAATGTGTAGTTATTTTTAGTTCCTTTCATAAATTATTTCAGCCACTTTTTAACAAAGTCTGCTTCTCCCATTTTTTCTGCAGAGGCGGGGAGAAGGTTTCAGAAGAAAACAAGCAAACAATCAAGGTAGTTTAAGATGAGACCAACACTTTAAGCCATTCCTACAATGTTAACTCCCAAGATGGTTTTCTCTAGCAGGGTTTAAAACCAACTACTACCTGAGGATACACAGTATCATTGCCAACTCCTTCTCTTCCACTAACAGAGAAACAATAGCATGAATGTTTAAAAATAAAGCTAACTGTATAAGAAAACATACAGAGCAAGTGCTTAACTGCCATGGTTTAAGCTGTTTTAGTGCTGACCCCGCAGGCAAGAGAATTTGATTGGGACTTTGCAAAATGCTGAAAGTGCTGGAACGGTCAAACAGCCCTGGGTGGTCCAGTGGACTGCAATACCCTGCTTCTCTTTTAATGGCAGTTTACCATCCATCAATATATCCTAGAGGTTATCTGAAGCTCAAGGGTATTTTACTTCTACTTACATTCCCATGTCTTTTGTTTTCAGCAGCAGCACATAGGCCAGGCCTGAGCAGTGAACCATAGGTCGTTTGTCTCCACCCAAAGTGTGGGAGACAGTAGAAAAACATCTAAATTCCTAACTTCCATGCATAACGCAGGACGCACAGAAGGAGGAGAGTAAGAAAGAAAACCATGATTATTCCTCCTTTGCAGCATATATTTACTGCTGGCAAAGCCTTAGCAGAGGAGAAGACTTTCAGCTCCATGCTCTGAGCAAGTATCCCTGCCTGCAGTCACGGCTGTGCTCCATGGAAGCAACATAACCCTTGCCATGTTCACAGCGGGCTTTTTTCTTCCAGATGAAGCTCAAAAATTCAGTGGTGACAGAGAAGAAACAATCCAGATATTTTCAGCTTTCTGTTCCTTTGCTTCCTTTAACTCAGACCCTGAATTCAGACCCAGCACCCTCTAAGACACAATGTGTAAGGATGCTTTATCTCTAAGAGCATACAAGCAGGGAGGTCCTCTGTGGACAAAGGCCCTCTTGGTCAGCGGGATGACATATTTACCACTGGACCCCACCAGTAGCGAGACAAGCCATCCCATTCCACCCCACGCATGAACTCTGGTCTTGTCATGATTCAGTAAGGAGGAGGGAAACCAGAGCCCCTTGCACGTGCAGCTCAGAGCTGCTGAACTTACTTCTCCTTACTCTGCTGCTCCAAGGAACTAGCAAGTGAGCAAGGTCCCTCCTCATTCCTAAAGACTGAGGGGCACGGTTTGGGTAGCTGTAAATGGCTGTGAACTGGGGAGCCATCAGAGGACAACCAGTTTCTCTGGTAGTGCCACAGCAAGGTGCAATGCTGTTCCTCTTCCTGCTCCAAAAGAACCATGGGACGGTCCCCTTGGTAAGGTCTCATAGGCATTTTTTCCACTAATCAACCGTATGAAAAAGGCATAGCAGCTTGCAGCAACCACATAAAGCAACCTCCAAATAGTTTAGTGACAGAACTTCTTCATTCATTTCTCAGCAATTAAACTTAATGAAGGCTTTGACAAAAAAAAAATACAATAAAAATAAGAACGGTATTCTGAAGTGGGCTCTGGGCTTTCTTACTGTGCTCAGCTGAACATTATGTGGCAGAGCTATGGATGTTAAAATTAGAGCTGAAAAGAAAAAAGCCAAAGAGATGGGCTAGTGAAGACCAATTTGTAAGTAAAATGGGTAGCTTACACAGAATAGCAATGATGAAATTATTCATATAAGGATTTGATTGGCATAACCTTTCTTCTAAGGGTCCAGAAGAAGCATTAAGCTCAGCAGAATAGGATATAAACCAGCTCCAGACAGCATGATATGGCACATTTTGAACGTTACCTTGCAAATCCCGAGGGGGACTATCCCTCTAAGGTGGAAGACGCCTGCAAAGATTTCACAGCTTAATTAATTTTGTGGTGTAGATTATTAGGATGTTTCATTCTGTTTTGGTGCAAACAGGGACCAAACTTACTGTACTCAGGATGCTTACCTATAAAACGTATTATTCTTCGAAGCAGTGGGTTCAGATAACAGCATTCTCCAGTCAAAATAGTTTTCTCTTGAACAATTAGGGTTTCTCGGGTTGACTTTATGAAATACATGGATATCTCACCAATAAAAATCTGCCAGAAAAGGGAAAGAAACAGAAGGTTAAAAATAACACAAGCAAACCTTAAAACATAGATGTCTGGTACCAGCCCACAGTCTTTGGGACTACCCAATCTCTTTGGGACACTGCACTTCCATGGCAAGGTTACATTTACTCAGTTGAGATGAACTGACACAGACCCAGCTCCCATCCAAGAAAAGGATCTGTCATTCTTGCACTCAGTAGCAAGATACAGCAGATTTTAGGCCTTCTTATACTAACTCCTGGGACACAGGGGGCAAACAGAGCTGTATGAATACTGCGGATCAGAGAATCACAGAATGATATGGGGTTGGAACAGACCTTCAGAGATCATCTAGTCCAACCCCCTGTCAAAGCAGGGTCACCCAGAGCCGGCTGGACAGGAGCACATTCAGGAGTGTTTTGAATGTCTCCAGAGACTCCACCACCTCTCTGGGCAGCCTGTTCCATGGCTCTGCCACCCTCACAGGAAGGAAGTTCCTCCTCATGTTGAGACGGAATTTCCTGCATTCTAGTTTGTGCCTGTTGCCCCTTGTCCCATGGCCAGGCACCACTGAAAAGGCTCTGGCCCCATCCTCTTGACACCCGTCCTTTAGATATTTATAAGCATTGTAAAATCCCCTCTCAGTCTTCTCTTCTCCAGGCTAAAGAGACCCAGGTGTGTCAGCCTTTCCTTATAAGAGAGATGCTCCATTCCCTTGACCATCTTCCTAGCCCTTCACTGCACTGTCTCCAGCAGTTCCTTCTTTCCTGAACTGGGGAGCCCAAAACCGGACACAGTGCTGCAGATGTGGCCTCACCAGGACAGAGCAGAGGGGGAGGATGACCTCCCTCACCCCTTGGAGTCAGAAGCTCACATTTTTACTGAGATTGGCACAGAGTTTGTCATATCCTCTTATTAGCATTTAAAATTCACTGACATCCAGGGAAGTGGACAGGAATTCTTCAGACTTCCACCCAACGATCCTCAGCAATATTGGATGCTTCCTGCAGCCTCCACACCTTCTGAAACTTACATTTTTCTAAGTCATCCAGGTAAGTTACAGAGCTCCTGCCAACGCTGAAAAGAAATTTAGATGAAGGACATCCCTGCAGTGGAAATTGATCTGAAGTCACAAAACTTTCAGAGAACTCAGTGAAAATTCTGGACAAACACATCATATTTGTACTAATAAAGTAAAAAGTGCCAGGGTGAGAGACTCTTCCCACAGGGAAAGCTACACACAGCCACTGGTATGTACACAGGAGGAGTTCAACCATTTGACCACAGATTGCATACACCAGCTAGTCTGAGGGCCTGTTTTAATTATTAAATGCACTGGTTTATTTATTAAAACATCAAAATCAAAGTCTCCAGGGATCCATTGATCTTGATGTTCATGGTGTTTATGTACTACATACTTTTTTGGCAATCAGAACTCTCATGCTTTCAGCAAAAATGGCAACAGCTTCCCACAGGAGTATGATCAGTATTTCCCAAGCACTCTGAATTAATTTAAGCTTGTTGCACAGAGGTCCACCTGCCTTAGCTAAAGCCGGACAGATTTTGATCACAGGCTTTAGCAGTAGTGAAAGTTCACTTACAGCCAGCACTTCTGAAAATCCCACCTTGCACATTTTGTCATCAGACTTGAGAAGCTTGGAGCTTTTTTGAAAGAGAGAGTTTGTCTTGAAAGTCTTCAGGGGGAAAAAAAAAAAAAGCCAGTCCGAAGTGGAAGAAATAAGCTTTTAAAAGAGGAACACTCAAAAGAATTAAATTAATACATTATTGTTAGACAGATGAGGAGTTTACAGTGCTAGGGAATGGTCAGAGAAACGCATAACATAAGTGTGTGTGTGTGTGTGCACATGCACAGAGACATCCAGAATGAGCATAAATATCAAGGAACTAGTCTTAGTTCACATTGACTGCTGGAATGGTACGCTGTTTCAAGGGCACCAATTTATCCTTATTAAGGCAGATGAACATCCTTATTGATTATTGCCATTCAAGCCAAGTATGCTCAACCTCTTTATAATTCTAACTGCTGATGGCAAGAGATGTGGAGTTGTAAAATGTATGTCGATAATGGCATCTGGGGGTGGGAGCCGATGCATGGGAGCCACACTGAAATATTGCCTTTATCCCATTTCACTCCATCTGCTCTTAGCAGAATTGGCAAGCAGTTCAATAAGCTCAGCTCACTAACTATGGGGCTGGGAATTAAGAAAAAGACCATCTGTGCTAAAGCAGTTTAAAAGTGACACTCTGTTTCAAACCGTTTATTATTTGAATTACGATAATGTTCAGAAGTTTGAATTAATGCTTTGGCTCTTTGTCTGCCTGGGGCTGTATGTACACATTGAGAGACAATTCACACCCTGAGGAAACTCTGTTCTGTGAAGGCATGGGTTAGTGGACTTCAAAAAATCCAAACTTTTCAAATAAGAGAGACTTAGGTGTAAAACACATTAACCGTCCTTCTTGAACAATACATCCATTTTTAGCATTCCTTTGCATCAGAAATTAACAAACATTTTCCTGTTTCAATTCCCATCTTTATTTCTACAAATTTAGCTATTTGGCATACTCCTAGCAACTATCATGTGGATAGATTAGTTCCACTTAGATTTAGTAGCAAATTTTTACCAGGCTATAAATCTCCTCAATTCCATTGCACTGATTTAAGCAAGTTATCACATATTTCCTACAGAATAACAGATCATAATGAGTTTTTTTTTTAAGTGAATGATGCCTTTGATTTAATACAGAGTTTATGTGTAGTAATAATGCTGCATTTGCGAGGCATGCATAAGATGATTCACCATAACTGGACTAATCCTATGGTGCCATCTCTGTCGCTGAATTTAGTTGCCTGAATTTGAGGATTTGGTTTCTTGTATGCTTAATGTGAGCTCGAGAAAGTTCCAGAAAGAAAATTCAGTGGTGGCCTGAGCACCAACCTCTGATAGCTAATTAAGCTGTGCAAAATGGAATGTAGTCTGAATAGTGCCTCAAAGAACTGATTTTTTTTTTCCTCCAGGCTTTTCTGCAGTCAAGTAACTGCTGATTTTCATGATTTAAAACCTGATGATTCTGCATGAAGGGGTCAGCATCCAGCCAAGTTGTCCAGCTGGCCTCCCAAAATCAATCACTGACATTGTTAAGTACCTTAGCTTCTGCCAGAACAGAATCAGGAATTGGTACAATTCAGTTCTAAATCTGAAATCTAAATATAGATACACAGATGTGGGTAAAAAAAGAAAACAGCAAGCAAAATACTAATTTTATTTCCATTTGGGAAAACAATGCAAGATTAATGAACTGCTGTAGCATACTGGCTTTATTAGATAGCAGAAATGGCAAGAAAATTGCAGGTTGGGTACTCAAAGCACAGGTAATCTGCAGTCTGAGGTGATGTCAGCAAGTGCCACTGGATGTGACTTTGTTCTTGTTTTCCTGAATGCAACAGCACCTCAACTGCACTGAGGTTATGATGTTGCTTGGACACTCTTGCTCATATTCCTTTTCATTTTACTGTTAGGTAAAAATACTGTGTTGACACCCCAAGCCCCAGTATGAATTAGAAATACCTACCCAACAGCCAGTTTTCCTCTGCTGAATTCAACCTGCCTATGATTCTATGATGAAGAAAACTTCTTCAATTAGCCCTGCCTCCCCATTACTGGCAGCAAATTCTTGCTCCTCAACATTCAGTTCTCAAAAATCTCCACTGCTCATGCTTTATTTATTTCCTGGCTCCTCCTGAGCAAAGAGATGGATAAAATGATCCTCTTCAACAGCCTTTTGTTGTATGACAGATTTGAAAATAAGTCTTTCAACTTGTGAACTATTTTCAGACAGTGAAATATCACATCTTCCCCTTTCAGGTTCTCAGCACAATATGAGCACAAAGTACTCCTTGCATCCCTGTGCCAATTAAATTTGTTAATTTAATTGTCAATTTAATCAACAAAACAAAATAACTATTGTATTTAAAGGAACATGGAATGTTGATCTTACCCTTATTATTTTTTCCCCCCTATTAACACTTTCTGATAAGCTCAGAGTCTCCTTGAGAAATGATTCTTTGCAGAACTGCATTCTAAAAACAGATTGGGGTAAACTAGGATAAACTGGGGTAAACTAGGATAAGCTAGGGTAA
Organism: Scolopax mira; assembly: GCA_004320125.1. NCBI lineage: Eukaryota > Metazoa > Chordata > Aves > Charadriiformes > Scolopacidae > Scolopax > Scolopax mira. The sequence continues at coordinate 66,075 of BJBW01006919.1, forward strand.
TGAATCTGCATTACAGTCAAGAGGAGGTTGCAGAAGAGTGGCATCCCAGAGCAGTGCTCCTGTAGGAACTGTGTAGTGGTGGGGTGAGGGTGAGGGACAGCCTTGAGAAGTTACATTCAGTTTAGAAAAGTAATAATTGATGGTGTTGACAGCCAATGACAGGTCTGGCTTTAAGACTTTTGTTCCTTTTACTAGTTTCTCTCATTCAGGACGTTAGCCTTGTACCTCAACTGAAATCCTCTAGCAAAGCTAAGTACTGTACCCCTGCTTCAATCTCCTGCCACGCTTTGGCTTACCTCTCCTCCAGGAGCCAAAATCTTCCTCCTTAACCATGTTTCTCCAAACTGCTGTGCATGGGGAGTGCCACAGTTGGGTTTGTCCTATGAGTAAACTGGCTCATTACCAGTCACACTGCCCCAGCCTTGCCTCCTGTCTTCTCCATCTCCCTTTGAAAACTCACTACAGCTCCACTGCAACTTCGTCAAACTGCTCGCCCCTTTTCTCCAAGGAGATGTGGCCCTGACTGCCTCCACGCAGCTCCACATCGCTACTGGTGGAGGCTGCATCTCACCAGCCCTCCTGCCTCCCATTCACTCACTCGTTCACTCACTCAGGGGTGGCAAATGGGAAAACGCTCTTTTTTTCTATTATTTTTTTTTCCTCCCACACTTTCAGCAAGCACTGGGATTGTGTGGAAGTTGTCACAGACAGTTTTCCTTCCAGCTGCAGTTCCCCACAGAGAGAGAAGGAGGAGTGTGAGCGTGAGCCAGGGTGCACAGAAGGGACACGGGAAGCACAGTTGTGCCCACAGCCTGGGACTGCCTGACATCTCCCTGTGAAACAACATCCTTCTCCTGCTTTCCATGAAAAAGTATGACTGGTGGCATTTCTGATCACAGCAAGATGATGGAGATCGCATATCAGGAAAAATTATGTGAAATATGAGGAGGATCTATCTGCTTTTTCTATGCATTAAGGCTACACTATTCAGGTTTCTGCAGTTTTAAAAATATTTCAACTTGCTTAATAGCCTCCTTGTGACACAGTCAACCTTTGTTTAACACCACTTTCTACATAGAAGCCACATCCAGAGTCATGCTATTAAACACAAAAATGGCAGCAAAGGAAAGTGAACGTGGGTCATCGCTCTCGGTTCTGGCCAGATTTCAGCAAGCTGGATGAAACTTTCTGAATGATCTATAAGGATGCATGTGGCTGCATTTTTGATGCCACAAATAGAAAGAACTAAATTAACTAAGTAATTCAAACAGCAGCCAAGGGGAGTAGCAGATACAGGGAAGGCACGGGCTGTGAGACAAGCTCTGTGCAGAGCACTCAAACGCAGGGCCTACAGGTGGATAAGGGTTATGGGCCTCTCCATCCCCACCAGTTTCAAAATGACTCCACAGAACTGGAATACTGCATCCAGGTCTGGGCCCCCCAATTCAAGAGGGACAGGGAACTACTGGAAAGAGTCCAGCGAAGGGCAACGAAGATGATTCAAGGATTGGATCATCTCCCTTATAAAGAAAGCTAGGACTCTTTAGCCTGGAGAAGAGAAGGCTGAGGGGAGACCTTATTAGTGCCTATAAGTATCTAAAGGGTGGGTTGAAGGAGGAGGGAGACAGACTCTTTTCAGTGGTTGCCAGTGAGAGGACAAGGG
>BJBW01006919.1:67853-78179 GCA_004320125.1 Scolopax mira
ATCCTGCTTCAGCAGGGGAGTTGGGCTAGATGATCTCTATGGTCCCTTCCAACTCTAAAAAATTCAGGGGAATTCAGTGAAACTCTTCCTGGGAAAAGCAGGCCTGTTCACCAAAAAGGTGACCTCCAGCAGGTGTTTGATCAGCACTGTGCCAAAAAAGGAATTCTATCCTTTGGCATCACGGTGTATCTGAGGTATGCAGGTCCACAGAGAGACCCTCTTCAGGCTCTATGTGGGAGCTCATAGCTCCCTTCATCAGTCATTAGTGAAAAAGAAGAAAATCCTGCTTGAGGGATGCAGAGGAGCAGAATCACACAGGGGTTCAGCTGGCATGGGGTCCCTGAGGCCTCCATCCCAACTCCAACCCAAAGCAGGGCCAGCACAGACCACAGCCTTGAGCTTTCATGACACAAATGTCTTCAAGGACAGAGACCCAGAAGCCTTGAGGGGGACATTGTCTCAAGTGTTTGACGACTGTCACTGTAAAAAGATTTTTCCTAATATTTAATCTGTTTCTTTGCTTGCAGCTTGTATCCATTGTAGGGTTGCCTCTTGTGATTTGAACAGCCCATCTCCATCTCCTCCACAGTCCCCGCTAAGAAGATGGCTCATATTGACCTTCACTTAGTGCTGTTAGTTCCTTAATCCCTTAGGTCTCCCTTGCAGTTAGCCTTAGGTCCTGAGGGTTATTGATCTGTGATCCTGTCTGCTACCTGCAGGGCCAAATATTGACACTGCACAGCTGAGACTCCACAGTCAAACCTGAGCAGCAAACACTGATCAACACTCATAGTGAGAAAAAAAGACCTTCGGAGGCAACTGGTCAATGAGGTCTGCCTTGGCACCCTCTCCAGGACACAGCATTTCTGCTGTCATCTGCAGCCAGGACCCTGACCCATGTCTGCCAGGGAGGGCAAAGGTTTTCCCTGATAACACCAGTACCATCACTGGTCACAAGGACTAAGGACCAGCAGAGAATTTTCTCAGATACTCTCTCACCTTTGCCATCACCATCTAGACAAGTCTTCTCTTGCTCACAGGAACCAGTGGTGTTATTTTGCAAGTGGAAATAAAGCAATAAAAGGAAACGAAGCAATGCCTTCAGCTGAACATTGCAGAACCAGTTCATCCACAATCTTCTGAGGACAAAAGCTTGACCTGCATTCAATTACTTATAATATTATTCTGGTTTTGGGCTTGTTTTTCCCCATTTGTTTTGTTGTTGTTATTCAGTGAAAACATCAATAAAGAACAGTTAAAAGTTTGTTTCCAGAAAAAGAAAATTGGTTTCTTTTATTCCACGTCAAAAGAGCCAAAATCAACAATTTGAATCCTAGCCTGCCCAAACTCCACAACTGGGTATCACCACTGTGCTCAAAAATCCCACAATTTACTGTGGTAAAACTGTCTAAAAGAACTATACTGAAGTTCTAATAAAGAGAAGATATTTCCCACAGCTGTACATTTTTCCTCAGAAACTGGAATGTGACCAGGACCATTACTAAGTCCTGGAGACACTGGTGATGGACATGACTGAAAGCTTTACACCAAAAAAGACGAGTGTATTTATTATTTTCCAGAATGGTGTGCAAACACCAGAATACATATATTTACAAAGGCACACCTTTGCCCCACTCCCACGTACCCCAGCTTGTCATTCACCACCTCACAACCTGGCTCCCCCCCTCAAAAGGAGGGAGACAAGCCAGCACTGGCAGAAGACACCTGACAACACGTGGAGTTCCTCCTTCGTGAGCAACTCCAGCTCTGTTTCCTGACAAGAGAAGGGAGGTGTAGCCAAATAAACGCCCTTGAGTGGAGATGCCCCTGCTCTGGGACCAAGCTGAAATGCAGACCAGCCCTGAAAGCCAGGATCATACAAGAGCCTTGTGTGCTGCTCCTCCTTGGGAAAGGGCCGTGTCCTTTCTTGATTGTAGCACAAGGGTCTGTGCTTTCTGGCAGAATCCTCACCAGCAGAGCCCTGGGATTTCTCCTTGGAAAAGCTGGGAAGAAGGTACTGTAACAGAGCTGCATTAGCTGCTTTGGTTTTCCCAGCATCTGCTGCTGAGCTGCCACAGGGGAATCAGGCAACAGAGGCAGAGATTACTTGGCTTTCCTTCTAGAAATAAATCACTATAATAACATGGCTGCACTAAGCCAAAGCTGAGGAAGCAAGGTGGCAGAGAGAATAGGAAGACGATCTAAAAGAATGATGCTTCTGGACCTTGGGAGGCAAGAGCAAATTGCAGAGAGAAGTTCGAGCAGATAAATTTGATCAACACTGTAATTCATAATCAGGCCTGTTAGGTTTGATGGATTTCAACATGATCTGAAGACAAATATTCCTTTGCACAGATTAGCAGCATCGTCCAGTTGCCATTTCCATATTGGAAATGGAAGGAAAGAAACTGCAGGTTGCATGAGAACAGCAACGGCACTTTCTATTCTAATGTAAGGAAAGAAAGAACAGTGTCCTTGAAGCTGTGGTTGCTGTTCAGTATTCATTTCAGTGAGCTGCCTCCACTCCCAAGACTCTCTGCTTCTCTGGGGCGGGTGGATGGATGACAATGGAGCAGTGCGGGCAGCAGCCCTGAACTCTGGAAGGATTGTTTAGTACCAGCTGGGGAATCAGCTGATCTGCAGCAGCCTCCAGACAGGGAAAGCTAGTCTTGAAGGATGCTAATGAATGTGGTGGAGTCATCCCAGAATGTTTTATTAAGGAAATGGCTTGAAAATTTTATGTTTGTGCAAAGCAGTTCGTTCTGCTTTAAACATTGTTCTCACAAAGTTCTCATACTGTCAAAAATCAAATATTTATAATTTCTTGGTCTCTCCCTACCCCAATATTTTGGAATTGACAGTGCATTGAAATATTACGCTTTATCCCAGGCTCTGCCTAACATGCTGTTGTGGGACAGGTCACTTTTCATAGAATCATAGAATCATCTGGGTCGGAAGGGACCTTCAGAGGTCATCTAGTCCGACCCCCCCACAGTCAGCAGTCATGGAACTCAAGCTCCAGTGCTTACACTTTCAAGCTGCTCTTAATTTTTACATTCCCTGAGTAAAATGCCTACGGTAAATTTACCTCTTTAAATAAAATGGCCAGTTGTTTCTACACAAAGAAGAACAGATTTTTCCTTATGTAGGTGCAATTTTTTACTAAATTCACCATAACCTACTACTTTGCTGCAAAGATGCTAATACCACCACATTCAGAAAATGAAAAATTAATAAAGCAGATGAAAGCCTTTGACCTATTCTCAGTGGAACACTTGGGAGAAAAATGCATTTCACAGAATGGAGTCAGGCATACATGATTTTCATTTATTTAATACTGTTGTCATGAGATTCAGGCATCTCCCCTGGCAAGAAACTCTCATTATCAGAGACTAAAAACTAAAAGTCATCTGTAGGAGCATTAAAAGACAGTTTAATTCTGATGTACAAGGATTAACTACCCAGTGTAGCAGGAAAAAATGGTTAAACGGAGTCAGCAGCATCACATGTTTCAAGAACAACAAATAAAACTGCAGAAAACCAGGTCAGACTCATTTATTTTGCCACTAAAAGTGCAGGGAAATGCACATGCAGTGGTACCAACCCAAAACAGCACTTCTGAGAAGTGTTGTCAGGGAAGAAATAAAAAAACATGCATTCATCTTCCCCGTGGACACTGTCCTAATCAAATGCCCGAGACACAAAGATACTCCATTAAATTCACAAAGATGCTCCCCTTTGGCTCTATCACACCTCACAGCTCTGCTGAAATCTGGGCTTGGAGTCCTCTCCAGACCTGTGCGCACAGGATGGCACTTAAATACTGCTTGTGCCTCAGATGATGGAGCTTGTACTGACTTCTAGACTATTTTCCATAGCTCCAGAAATGCCAACTAAGTACTGTGAGTGGTCCCTTGCTGCTGCTGGGTTCCACCCCCGCTGACAATAATCACTCCTCTCATCCTGTGGGGTGTCGGGGCATTGGCCATACACAGGCAACACAGAGAGAGCAGATTTGCTACTCTAAATCCTCTCAGCCAAACCAACCAATTTGCTGTCAGAAAGTGAAGCAACAAGTGTCTGGCAGAGAAGAAACAAGTAGTTGTAAGGAGGGGCTGGCATTTCCTTTGACTCAAGTAATTTCTTCCCCGTGGAGCTGCAGGATGCCAGTGATTATTCTTGAGAGCAAAGTGTAGAGAATGAAGGTACAAACTTAACCCACAGCCAATGCACACAAAGCTCCCCCCCACGAAGCACAGCTGTGTGGGTCCTTTTGTTTGTGGTTTTTTGCTTTGTTTTGTGGGGTTTTTTTGGTCTTTTGAGAGAGAGTACAATTATCACAGTATAAATAGAAATGGCTGCACTTGCTCCTTTCACTGAAATCTCTGGGAGATTCAACTGGATCAAACACCTCTTCCCAGTTTGTGACAGCCCGAGATTCAGGCAGCATCTGTTCAGGTACCGGGTGGCAGCTGAGAATACTCACACCCTGAGTGCTCTGGCCAGCAGTGAAAGGCAGAAACAGAGTTTAGTGAGACTCTGAGCTCACCTTCTGTCTCATTTACTAGCTTTCTCATAATGATCATTGTCAAAGCTCAGCCCACAGTGTTGGCTATCAGCTGAAGATGTCTGAAATTAGCCAGCAAGGAGAGGAAAATCTCTCAGAAAGAGATGGGACTGAGAAGTAAAGTGAGATTTCTCATATAAAGACATCGTGCTGAAATCCAGTCTGGAGGACAGAAAAAGATCCCTCTTATGTATGCTCTAATTGAAGACTAGCCCAGTGCTAAGTAATAATACATTGAATCATGGAACATCAATACAAATAATGCATTAAATAATGTATCAATACCTACTGCATTAAAAAAAGGAGAGAAAAACGTTTCCGCAGGAAAGTTTGGTCTGCTGTCTCTTTGAGGTTGTAGACAGAGATCACAGTGAAGCATGGTGCCCTGCACTGTCCCTGACCCTTCTTTACTAGCTGAAGCAGTGCAGCCAGTGGAAAAGTGCAGCATAACCCAAGGAACAGAGCTTACTAGCTCACATCCAGCACTGGATCTAATCATCATCATCACCCGCCTGGATGCAGTCCTGAGTGACATACATACTCTAGCTCTGGGCAGTCCTACTTCAGCGGGGGAGTTGGACTAGATGATCTCTATGGTCCCTTCCAACTCTAAAAAATTCAGTGAAATTCAGTGAAATCTAGGTTGACTACTGTACTTCTGGACCCAGGCTAGCACTTTTGTATAACAGAGTCACACCATCTCCACAAGGTACTATTCTTGGTCTCTTGAGGACCCAAAAACTTTCTTTGACAGTCACTATGGTCATTTCATTCCTTGTGTTTAATGCGGGCTATGGAAACTACAAAAACAGCATTGCTCACCTTCTAAAGAAGACTCCAATTTAATTTTTCACAAATAAGAGTACGTAGGAAAAACTTCTTGGGTCACTGAAAAGAAAGAAAATGCTGACCCAGCAGAGCAAAACCTGACAGGTTTGCAGTTGACTTTGCCAGAGCAAGGATTTAAACAGAAGATCCAAATAAAGATCAACTTCTCATTACCACTTGCCCCTCCTTCCAAAGCCAAACCGCTGAATTAAGTGACAAACCTTGCACTAACTTCATTGTTATGGCATTAAGGCATGGTAGTGACACTCAGTCTCCCTTTACAAACACCACCTGTGGAAGTTCTTCCCCTAAACAATGGCACTATACTTATGGGGGTAAGTTGGAGAAATATAGCATTTATTTTTCTATTTGCAAATCATGTATCATTGCAGCACAAAGTAAAAGAGAAGTCTTCACATTCAACTGAGTTTCAATATAGAAAATAACAGTTACTGTAGAGGATTTTCACAAGTTTATGATGTAATTTAATCCAGAAGCCCCACTTGTTTTCAGAAAGTGTCCTGTACCAAAAACTGTAGTCTCCTCTACAGATCCCTTTCACATTTTTTACCACATTTTGTGTTATGCTGTTTCATGCATAAAAATTACTGCAGACCAAAACTTAAAATGGAATGTGATGCAGCATCCATTCTTTCAAAAGTCATGCACAGCTTTAATCAATTTTTGAAAAGGATGCAAAGTTATAAGAAAAAAAAATACTAAAGATAAAGAAATAAAGAGAAAGAAATAAAACAAAGTACATAAAGACACAGTCTGATAGGAATTTATCAATGTAATTACAAATGCAATAAAGACGGCTCTTTGTGAAATTTGCAACTTTTTGCACAGAAAATGGAAAAGGGACAAAGTTTTGCTAATGAGTTGCTGCAATAATCTCTTTGGAATTGTATTTACTCAGCTAATTGAATATTTTCATCTACTCAGAACAGTTACGCTGCAGCTTAGTAGTTGGATAGTAAAGAAAATCAGGTAAGAAGAAGTTAAGTGGATATGACTGCAAAAAACAAAGAGATTATAAATCAAAAGGAAATAGCATTCTTATTTTATTTTGTATTGATCAAATTTCTACTCATCTAAGCCTTTTAAAGCCCTTCAATAGTTCTTTAAATACAGCAGCAAATAATCCTGGATATGCTGCATGTCCAACCCAGGTTTTACTTCAGCTTTATCCTGTTTTCTTATTTCCAGTAATACACCCACCTTTGCATTAGAGCCTCTCTGGAGCCCAGGCACTTCACAACTAATCACTGAAGTGAACAAGCTATTGTAAAAGGCTTAACAAGCTCTAGCCCTCAATCTTGCATTGTGATTACCTCAGAATAATTACTTCTGGAGATAACTGATGAAGATCATATTAGGCTAAGGCAAAATAGGGACCCAGCTAAGTGTAAATCAATTACAGCTGAACAGAGAGGAGAGGGGACAAAGACATTACAGGACCATCGCTATTATTTATGGAGCAGTCGTGGAGAATCCAAGTAATTCCTTATACTTACAATAGCTGTCGGAGTTGAAGCCAGCACGCAGTAGAGCACGAGAGGTGAAATGAAGCTCTCATCCTCTGTTCCGGGATACGGTTTCATCAAATTGCCATCCTGGCAGAAGAAACCTTGGATATGCACCTGGAAAGTATCGGTGCACTCGAAGTAGTAGGCGAGCAGAACAGTCCCAGCCATGATGACAAGCTGAAAATACAGCATGATCACACACAGACGTTAGTTGCTTTTTTTTTTTTTTGATGTGTGTGTTGTTTTTTGCTTTTTTTTAACAGAGGCGGAGATGCCTTGGAGCTACTCGAGCCCGGCGGAGCATCCTCCCTCCATCGTCACCCCGGCAGCCCTCGCAGTGACGGTGTGTGCCAGCCTCTGCGCTTCCCCGCGGCCGCCGTGCAACATCTGTTACATAAACCTTTTTGGCAAACGACGCTAATGAACGTCTCGGAGAGGAGCGGGTCCCATCCGCGGCTCGTGGAGGGACGGGAGGCTTTGGCAGCTACTTTATCCAAGGGCATGTGAGCGTCAACGCGCGGCCACGATCAGTGAAAGGCAGCAGGACGAGGGGCAGCGCCCACAGGAGCCCGCAGCGACAAGCTAAAACCTGTGCACAGCAGTAGGGAGCTGGAAAGGATTACTACAAAGAATAAAGGAAGCCAAAATGCATCCCTGCTGCAGCTGTAAGCCCACGCCAGGGAATGCTCACCCTGCACTAAGCCACGGGAGCCCTGGGGAAGACTCATCCAGAAGGAATTCTGCCTCCTGACACTTACCTTTCCTTGGAGCTGCTGCTTAAGAGTAAAGCTTTAGAAGTCTACTCAGAAACCCCGACTCCCTGAACGATGGGTTGGGTTTACTGTGCACTGCCTGGCTTCTCCAGCATGGGCAGCAGTCACAGCTGCTCTTGAAACAGACTCTGGCTTGAGTCTGGATCTTCATCTTGGCACATATAAACTGCAAGGGGCCTTTCTTGCCTCTTTTTCTAGTAGCTCGTTGCTGGCTAAATGGGTTAGTTGGAAAACCTCAGCTATGAACTTTTTTAATATATAGCCACAGTTACTGCACAAGGGCTATCATCAGTGCCTGCATCAGCTTCCCACACTGCTTCAACACATCTCAGACGGTCTTACAAAGGTTGTCACTCATCTCACTTCATGCAATTAATTGGATGTACTCACTCATCATTCTTGTTCCCTCTCTGCCAGACTGCAAAAGAAGTCTTACATCACAATCCTCAGCTGTTACAAAAATAACAATATTGATTCGGAAACTATGACAATTGAAGGATCTGATTCAGAATTCTTTTTGTAGAGATAGTGACTCCTGCCACTATTACAAGAGTTGTCACATATCAAGTTATCTTGCCACAGCGTAGAAAATAATAATAATAATAAGGAAAGTGAGGAGCAATAAGGAGCAAACTCCTGACTGGCTTATTTTTAGTATTTTGCCTCCAGGATTTCTGCATCAAAACTGTGTTGCTGTGAGATTATTGAAAAAATAGACCTTTAAGAAAATAATTTTGGCAGCTCTGCCTCAAAGATACACTTACAAGCTATCCATGCATTCCTCTGGTGTAACCTTGCACATATGCTCCAACACACAAGACAGCCAATAAAGTCATTGTATATTAAAGTGGGTGTTGGACTAAAATGAAAAAAAAGCACCAAGAAATCAAAGAAACCACTCATGGAGGCAGCAGATCACAGAATTACAGAATGGCTTAGGTTGAAGGGACCTGTGGAGATTTCCTGGTCCACTCCCTGTGTGCAAGGGAGCCAGTCGCCCAGTACCATGTCCACAAAATGAGTATCTCCAAGGATGGAGACTCCTCAGCCTCCCCGAGCTGTAAGATAGACTTAAGCAGGGCAAAGTGAAGCCAAAGATAAGAGATTTCTGTACCCTCCCCCATTTTTTTCCGCAAAATTAACAATATAATTTTGTAGCCAGATTCTAACAAACATGGATTAACTCCACCCTAGAACATATAGCTTGGGTTGTTTAATGTTTTTAGCTCAACCAATTTGCTCTCTGGATTCAAACATCAACTTCTGCTGATTACAGAATTATGGTATGAAGTGAAATCTATATAGACAAATCACATAGTCCCTTTTTAAATACTTAGCAAGTAGGAATTTACATAATCATTTCCCCAAAAGATGCATATTCTCTCTTTCTCCAACCCTGATTTACAGCATGAATGTAATACATCAACATAAAATGTTAATCATGCATTTTTTTTGTGAAGATTTTGGCTTCCTTCTGATGATTCATTAACTTTAAGATCCAGAACTTTGAAATCTAGCACCCCACAATGAATTCCAAATAAGCAAACTATGTATGGTCAGCACAGGGCAATTGCTCTCTGCTGCTCCTTCCTGATCACACTTCTGTGGTGTCCTGTGGTGTCCACTAGAGACAGCTGGAACTGGCTGGAACCTCAAAAGATTTAGTCTTTGCATTTTTCCCTATGCAAATCTACTTCTAAAGGTGAGCGAACAAACGTATTGCCATGTAATTTTACCTGGATTGTGTAATAATAGCTTTACATGGAACTGCAAGAGTATTGAACTTCTTAAATGCAAAGCTGAAAAACTACTAACTTTTTTCAGCTTTCATTGTTTATCCTCATATCTTCAAGACCCCATACCTGCCCAAAAGGATTTTTTTTTTTTTTTAAACAAGTGTAAAGCAAGATACTGTTATTTGTGTATTTCCCAAAGACCTTTGCAGCATCCCAGATGAGTTAGTGGTATTCTTTATATACAACCAGAGTCCTGTAATTAAGGTTTTAGAAGGCCTGAAGTCTTTGAGCATCTATAGATCTTCCAATGAACCTTGGGCAACTTGGTTTTATAAATTAATATCAGAAGAAGGCAATGAGACTAACAGTACTCTCTACCTGGCATGCCCAGATAAACACGTTTGAGATTACAGTATGTCTGGATATAGAGGTATTTAAAGTCAATTCCAGCACTTCATATGCCCAGGGGTCTCAGGAGGAATCTCACCCACCCCTCCTATCCCAAACACACCCTCAGACATACTTTAGGTTGCCAGCCCCAGCCATCATACACAGGGGACAGAAGAGGAGATGGTACAATAGAGACAGATGGGTTTTGCCCTGTTACAGGGAAAGGGAAAAAGCAGGTACTGAACTTACAGTCTTCTTTGGGTGTCATATGGAAAAAAAATGCTTGTCAAAAAAAAAAAGATGTTTTTTGATGTGGAAAGAAAATTTCACTTATCCAAAATGTGCTTTCTAGACAGTGGGTGCACAATTAACTAACCTTCTGAGTGTCAAATGCTGCCTCAGTGCTGCACGAAAACACAACTCCTGCATATAAAACACAGCTCTATTCTTGACTTACATATCAACCTGTCGTGGTTTTGACCGAATTGACCAACCAGAACGAC
>BJBW01006920.1:0-28786 GCA_004320125.1 Scolopax mira
GGAAAGGGAGAGAAACATCTCTCAAATCATTATTTCCGGTAGATGCACCTCTTTGTTTGGATTCCCCCGACTGTCAGTGAGGACAAGGCTCTGGGTATCTGGTTTCGGTCAGTTTGATCTCCCGGAATGAAACGGGCAAACGCAGGACATAAAGAAAAATAAGTTTAAAAGAATGAAGGGAGGGGAAAAAAAAAATAGAAAGAAAGAAAGACAGAAAGAAAGAAAAACCTCCGGAGTTGCGAAACGAACCCTTTTTGCATGGACACGGGAAGTACATAAATAAACAACTGAAGGGGAATTTGGGAAGACTGTTGCTTCTTCTCCCTCTCCCCTTCGCGCTTTTCCAGAGAGCGCAACAAAAAAGCCCCCCCCCCCCGCACACCCCCGCCCCAAAATCTCCTTGGCCCCAACTCCGCGCCACCGCGGCCGCGGCCACCTCCTGGCATCCCTACCTGTTGCGTAAAGCGCAAAGTCGGGGCCGACCGCATCCGTCCCCAAGAAACCAAAAAGGAAGGAGGGGGCCGCCCGCCGCCCCTTCACCTGCCCCCCGGCCGCCCCCACGGGGGACGCCCGCCGAAGAGCGCCCGCAGCCACGGCGCGGCCCCGGGCGGAAACCGCGGACTGTCCCCGCACCCCTGCCCGCCTCCCAGCCCCGGCCGGCCGTCGGGGCGCCGAGATCCCCTCGAAAAGTTTGGCGGGGCGGGGGGGGAGTTGTGCGGGGCGGCCTCGCACCGAGACAAAAGAAGCGCGGAGCGGAGCTCACCTTGGAGGGAAGGGAGGGAGGCTGGAGAGACACCTTCCGCCCCAATCCTCCTCCTCCTCCTCCTCCCCACTCACCCCCCTCCCCCCGGCTCTGTGGGGATGGCGGGGCCACGGGACAGGCTCGTGCCGCCGGTCGGGGCGTGGGCGCGCGCCCGGCTCCGTCCCGCCAAGTGTCCGCTGCGAACAAAAGGCGGGGATTGGGGGGGGGGGGGGGGGGGGGGGGGGGGGGGCCCCCCCGCCCCCCCCCCCCCCCCCCCCCCCCCCAAGGGGGGGGGTGGGGGGGGGGGGGGGGGAAGGGAGAGGAGCGGCCCCTCCGTCCACCCCACTCCCCTCCCCAACTTTTTGGTGTCCACCCCCGCATCCCGGCCCCGCGCTCAGGGAAGGGCAGGAGAGCGGGGAAGCCCCCCGGAGCGGGACACTCATCCCACACACGCAAACACGCACCCCCCCCTCCCGCCCCGTCGGGGCTGGGCGGGAGCGCTGACGGGGACGGGGCGAAGGAGGGGGGGGTGCCGCCGGGTGGGGAGGTGGGGGGCGAGGGAGCCGCCACCCTTTGTCTGCGTGTGTGTGTGGAGGGTGCGTGTGTGCGCTGCGTGGATGTGCACACGTGTGAGTGTGTGCGCACGGCAGGTGTGCTGGCACAGGCTGGGGGCAACACCAAATGCTCTGTGCGGGTCATCTCCCCCCTCCCAAGAGCCCCCAGGTCCTGTTGGAGCAGGCTGACCTACCCTGAAAGATGTCCAAGTTTCAGCTGTCATCTTCTTTTTTTCATTATTATTATTTATTTATTTTATTCCTTCTTAAAAACAAAAGAAGGAACCTTGAAGAAGTTACCAGGAATTGTTGACAGCTCCTGCAGCTCTTGCTCATCTACATCCCTTCCTCTTTCCCTTCAGTTCATGCCAATTTCACACTAGCAACCCAACTTCTTCTTCCAGCTCCCTTGTCTCCTGCCCACCTTCCCTGCTTTTGAGGCTCATTCAAACCATTCCCTCCTACCCAGAGCCGTCAGCCTCAAGAAGTCTTGTTCTTCAAAATGCTTTATAACTGCCCACCCAAGATCAACCTTTTTATCCTCCTGCCTCTGAGAACCTGCCCTCAGCTCTTCCATTATTGCACGTCATGTATGCTGCTCTTAGACATCGTCTTCCTACATTCAGCTGCAACACGCTTTGCTGCTCATTTTCCTTCTAGACTTCTGAGGTGAAATGCTGATGTATATATAACATAGTGTAACACCACCCTTGTGAAGGTGGCTCCTTAGAGCCACTCTTTACCACTCCTGTCACCACCTTCTCCCCTTCTTCATTGTATGCTCTGGAGCAACCATCATAACACTTTTAGTTTCCTCACAAATTATTTTCTATAGTCTGTTTCTTCTTTCCCTCCATTTCTGACCTTTTCACCAATACTAGATTTTTATTCTCTCCATCTACACTATTTTTATGATTGTGTTATCCATCTTTCTTTCTCCACCTCCCCACTTTTGTTTTCTTAATCCTTCAGTTTCGTGGAGGCAAGAGGAAAGTTGCCTGCACTGCAGCCCTTTCATTACTTCCATCCTTATATTCTCTGCTTTTCACATGCACTCTTTTAGTAATGGACATTAATGTCCAACCAACATGTACTCTTCCACTGACACACACCTAGGCTTTTTGCCAGGTCTCTTTCCCAGATGGCCTCAAATCCAGTGAAAGGCTGTGCATTCCGGTGCAACCAGCAAACGTCTTATAAAAGGACACTCTTAGCAATGTTTTCTGGAAAAGCACAAATTGTACAAATAGCTCCTGGTTCCATGGGTGTCCTGGTTTCAGCTGGGAAAGGGTTAATTTTCTTTCTAGTGATTGCTGTGGAAGGAATGTCAATAATGCATATTGTTTTAGTTGTTGCTAGGCAATGTTTATACTTTTCAAGGGCTCTTTTCAGCTTCCCACAGAAGCTGAGAATGACACAGACAGAAAGATGGAATATTCCATATCACAGATACCATGCTCAGTAAATAAATGGGGTTGCCTGGGGGGGTGGAATCTGCAATCCTTGCTTAGGAAGGTACCAACTCAACAGGTGGCAAGAGCAACCTGTACCATTATTATTATTGTTGTTATTATTGCTATTTTTCTTTTCCATTATTGTTCTATTAATCTCTTTTTATCTCAGCCCATGAGGTTTTTTTCCCTTTCACTTTTCCCTCCTTTTCTCCCTGACCTTCGAGGCAGGAGTGAAGGGGAAGAACTGGTCCTAGCTTTCAGCTGGGGTTAAACCATGACAATGGTATTTTGGTTTGGGGGACACCCAAGACATTCATCAAGGTGTCACTTGCTGAGAATTTGTGAGGATGGTGACATACCCATGACACAGACTCCAGCTGAGTTGGGGTTTGTGGGGTGGGTTATTAGGATCACCCACATGTGATTCTCCTCTTGCCCTTGGAAATTTGAGGTCAAAAGCGTCTAAAAATAATCATATATTGCAATTCTGTACAAAGCATACTTAAACAAAGCATGTCTCTACCTTAATAGTTCATTAGCAGTCATAAAGATTAACTATTGTTGGACCAGAGGCCACCTAGGGTCCCATAATCATGACCTGCTTATATTCAACATACACAAACAGAAGACAGTCACAGATGGTAATATGCAACTGAAGAGCTAACTTCTGTGAGAATGAGAGAAATTAGAAAAATTGATCAAAAGGGCAAAAATATCAGAAACATTCCAACTAAAGTTACTGTGTCTTACAGAAGAGTTTATCTGATGGATAAAAATTCATCTGCAGTCAAGACAATAAAATTTGGTTAAAATCCCTTTGTGGTTCATTGGCCACTTAAATACAAGCATTAAAAAGTAAAAAGGAATGTGTGAGAAGCAAGAAAAAGGGAGTAATGGATGATAATTAACATGGAAGACAATACACATAGTGCAAAAAATTATCTGTAGAAGTCAAAAAAACATTACAGAAACATTACAGAAAAATCCATATCTGGAATGGATAGAATTCAAATAATTTTATAGTAAACAAGGGATGAAGCATCTCTTAACAGTATTCATAGGCCTGTCAGTAGACAAGGTAACATTTTTAATTATGATACAAACTGTACCAAGTTCTGGAAGTGGGAAGATAAATATTGCACACAGATCACGACCTGCTCTTTGGGCAGCACCGAGCTCCAATAAACGTGAAATCCTTAGCCCCAGGTGCCTTACATGGTAGCATCAGATAATACTTGGTATTTTATGTCACACTGAAGTTCAGTTTAATAAATCCTGGGATGTCATAGAAATTATAGGAATCTATTGCCAATGTTGTGCCAATAAGAAAAAAAGGGCAAACAGAATGACCCAGATGAAAATACTCCATTTTGCCTGAATTCATCCCTGAAAAAGTAGCAGAAAACCTGACATGGGATTAAACTTAAGGAGAACTAAGGATAAGAATAATAATTCCACTGCAGGATTCATTCATTTTTAACTCTTCTTTTTTTCCCTTGTATTTAGGTTTTGCTGGGGCTGTGGGAGGGGGTCCCAGTGAGGACCTACTGACAGCTCCACATGGTGGTTTGAAGAAAGCCACAATAGCAAAGACATTGCCCATAGACTGCCAATGTTTAATCATTTCCAAATGACAGTGACCTGGTCTCTTCTGGCTCCCAAACAGGGGGCACAAGTGGCCTAAACTACCTATGTTTAGTTTTTAAATCCTTCATTCCCCCACTGCACAACCACATTCTACTTCATTCTTTCAGTCTCAGATATCTGATCTCTTTCTGTCTCCATAGGACTTTTATTCTGCTTCTCAAGCTTCCTTAAAGAAAGGCTTCAGTGAAATTCACTCTAGACATAAATTCAGGACTTTTATAATCAGAAAAAGTCATTAAATCATCATAGAAAAGGTCAAACTGGTCAGAGAATGTAATCCAGTTTCTTCTGTATTTTTCCCAGTTGACCATGTTCTGGAAGTTTAACTTCCAGAAAGGTTTTCCATTTTGCTAAAACATTGTGTCATACTTAGTTGACCATTTCCCTTAAGAACTAAGTCAACTGTAACCCTTGAACAACAAAAGCTGTACTTCACTTTCAATCAAAATTTGTTTGGCTTTAGTTTCTAGTTACTTCTCAAAATTTATGTCTCGCCACCACATTTAATTAGCGTACAGCTAATTTTATAAATGGGGGCCTGAAAGCAAGACTGGCTGCACAGGACAGGAAACCCTTTTGCAGAGATAATGCACTTACAGGATTGTTTTTAATCGCTTTGAGGGATTACTTACATTAACTTGCTTAGGTTCCATTATATTTACCAAGAAAACATACAATTGCTTGATGCTCACCATCTGAGTGGGGGTTTGGGGGCCGTGACACTCGGTTAACATTTGGTTGCCACACTGATGGCAATGGTCATTTTGAAGCATGTGTCAGTGCCATAACGGTGATACAAAGACCAGCACCCCCAGAGCCTGAAACTGGGTGCAGATGCTGTAAGCACCTACTACACGGATCAACCTGAAGGGCAGCCCAGCCTGCAGCAGAGAGCTGAGATGCTGATTACATTCTCACTTCCATTATACATCCTACATAAGGCTTTTTGACTCCCTGTATAGTTTTGTTAATGCTGGAAAGGAGGGGAGCCCCAAAAGCACATCACCCGCAAACTACTCAGACTAAATGGCTGGTGGCCATTTACCTATGGTTTTCAAGAGGCTGGACTTGAAGACCCACATGTTTCCTCCTCATCTTTGCCCCCTGATTGTGTAGAAGAAATTCAGACTATGCAGGTCCTCTAAACCACTACTACAGAGCACCCCAAAAGAGGAGGATGGGTTTCAGTTCATCTATTTTAATAGATGTCGTAGGAAATTACAAACTTCAGGAGGGAACCACAGCATACATCAGCTATAGTAACTCTTTTTGCTTTTACTGTGGAAAAAAAAGAGTGTGCAAAAAGTTATTTAAGATTTGTTTGATCCCACTTCCCTTAGAAGTGAACTACACTCATCTGAATGTTTTGACGTGTTTATGAGATTTTGGATGTTGCCATGTATAGGAAGATAAGCAACACAAAACTCCTGGTCTTTTAGCAGATAGTTCAGAGCACCTTCTGGGTTTTGCCACCCTAGCAATTTTCTGCTTCCCCTTCTGTTTTATTCTTCTATATGGAGAGGCTGATTTCACCATCAGTATCTATTTTAGAAGTATGAATCAAATCATAAGGTCAATCCACTCCTGTGGACTTAAAGACCAAGGCAGAAAAGCCTGCAAACAAAAGAATCATTCTGGCATGGATATATTCTTGTCTGGAGACAGATACTCAGCAAACGCATAGGATGTTTATTCTGAAAATGTATATACTGGAAACATTTGCTTAAAAAACCCCAAGCAAACAAAAACAAAACACCAAACCCACAACAATTTTATTCCAAAAGGGTAGAAAAACATACTTTTCAGCACTGCATTCTTTAGAATTACCTAGAGGTTGATCACAACACCCATACTCTAGAGAAAGAAAATACAATTTGCAATTGATTCACAACTACCTGCATTTTCCTTATGTCTTCCCCTGAAGGGTATTGAAATCCTCTCCGATTGTCTTTTCAATCAAGTGTACATCTTGGTCAAGACAAGGAAAGGCTTAGCTCAGAGACCCCATTAACATAACTTCTCTTTTTTTAGACATGTACAACAGAGCCTTGTTGTTGTCTCCCTTCAAATCCAATTCTGGTTTTGTTTTGTTTTTTTTTTTTCCCATTTAACACTCCATCTCCACAGCCACAAGTGGTCCCCTGAAAACATGCACTTCTACTTCATGTGGCATGGGTGCTGTTATACAGTCTGTAGCCCTCAAAAAAAAAAACCAAAACCAAACCAAACCATTCCAGAACACAACACAGGCTTCTCCAGCATGCACGAAGTGACAGGAGAAGGAACTGACCCAGAGAGATCAAAGCTGCTCCTGACTCTGGGCATCCCCAGATGTCACCAAAAACCAGGGCACAAGAGGCTTATGCACCCACAGGGGTTTGCTGTTACTGGCACAGCTGGGAAGCATCAGATGAACAAAAGAGTGAGCCAACAGACAAGGAAAAGGAAGAGGATGAAGGACAGACTTTTCTCCACCATCCTGTCAGGGGCCATATAAGCAGGCAGAGTCTCCTCTGAGCACCAGGCTGCCAGGGCCACCACAGGGCTGCCCTGCAAACTCATCCCGTACCAGCACAAAAGGTTTTCTGGTGGTTTTCATTTTGGGGTTTTTTTTTGGTTTGGTTCTTTTTTTCCCCCCACTCTGCATAATAACACATTCTCCTGGCCACAGGTCCAGTGAGCCAGCCCAGCCTCCCTGCTTTGGTTTTGGCCTGTGTGAGTATTGACCTCCTGTTTCTTTAGGTCTTATGAGTTCGATCCTTTTCACACAGAAATAGGTATGACAAAAACATGGACATATACCTGACACCATGAAGGACAACGGAATACAATTTGATTTTGCAAGAACTACCAAGGTCACCCTAAGCACAGAAATACTATTCCAGCTCTGGTAAAACCAGCATAGTAAATATAGACATGAGATAAACTATCTGGTGTTCAATTTGCCTGTGACCTCTACTACTGTTCTTTGTTCCTTTGCCTATAACCTCTGTAATTGTCTTTTTTGGTCCTTTAGGCCAATACAATTATCAGTCTCAACACTGCCACTGCTCTCAGATTTTTCAAATTAAACCTAATCTGGAAAGTTACAACCCTATTCCGTTTGTGACTCTTTAAAAAAAATTACGCCTTTGACTACTGCAGAATACTTTCTCTCAGGAATAGCTCCATATTCATCAAGGGATAGCTCTTCAGCTTATTTATTTTCCTTTTGTCACTGTTTACACAAAATAATTTACCTACCGTGCTAGCATTTTTTAAAGCATACCCTTGTTTTAATAAGCACTTATCAAAATACAAACTGCACACTGAAAACCAGCATCTGGAGGAGTCCTGGTCTTAGAATAGGGTTACTTGACATAAATTAAACGCATATAATAACAATGTCAGTCTGTTAAAAGTTGACTTTATCTCTGTATTTTATAAGTAAGAAAACAGAATTTTTACAGAGTCTAAATGAGATCTTGCTCGTGCTCTCTCAAGAAAGTAGAGGTGTATATTGGTCAACATCAGTAAAACAGTAGATCATTTTCCTTAAACCCATGATTTCTAAGTAACAATTCAATCTATCCCCAATCCAGTGGGGTGACTGAAAAAATGTCATTGACACCAATATTGACAATGCCACCCCAATGCAAACCCAAACATAATATGCAATTAGTATGTCAAGAAAAGCATGCTTTCTCCAGCCTGCAACTCACATGCAAGTGATTTTATGGATATGTGTCTGACTATTACATGAAAGCTGTATTTTGAGAGCACCAGTCAGGCACATGACAAGTTTCGAAGGCAACAGCTTAAAACATAAAAACTTATCCCCAGCCTATTATTTTTTTCCCCCTAGCCTCTTCCTCCCCCCCCCCATCTTTTTTCTGCCTGGTGTTATTTTTATTATTTTTTAATTTGACAAATTTTCTTAAAGCTCAAATAAGCCTGTTCTCTTCAAATATGATGCTTCACACGATGCCAGAGGTCTCATGAAATGAAAATGTCATCTATAATATGTGACTGTTTGGCATCAGATTAGAGAGACCCATAATCCGTCAGTAACCTCTGCCTGTAAAGTCAAATTAGAAATTCTGTATTTATTACACATAAACACACTATGTTTCCAGATCCTGCCTCCACAGACACTGGGTAATTTATGGAGCCCATCCATCAATATCTATTTTATATTAGACTCCAACTATACATACATAAATATTTTCAATAATACAGTCAGAGGGACAGCAATCAATTTTTTTTCATTTTTTTCCCCTCTACACAAAGTGAAATAAAGTGTGAGAGAGGATAAGGAGAGGCTGCTTCCTCGGTGATGACAGGAAAAGCCTGGAGAAATCACCATATGCATAAAAAGAGGCAAATATTTACTAGATAAAAGCCAGACAGAGGAGAAATTACTACCTAAAGGCTGCAGCTGGTTGTCTCTGCAGATTTAAAGGATCAGCAACGGAGACTGTAATTCTAAGAAAATCTCCTATTAATGGATAAAACTCAGCTGCGCACTGTTCAGTGTGGTCTGGGCAGTGAGAAACAAAGTATTCCATAAGGAGAAGAAAAACTCCAGCTTCACTAATTGCAGGCTACTAAATTTGCTTCCCTGGCTGAAGTTTAACGCGTCAGTGTGATACGTAGCCACGTCCTGGCAACCCGTCACCAGCTCATTTCATAGGTCACCAACCCACCACCAGATTGTAATGACTTCTGGCTATTTCTAACTGGGATTTAAATCAGTGACCTGAGGTAAAGACACTCATCCTATTATGAGCCTTCTGAGCCATGTAAATTCCAGCGAAGTTTTTTTGGTTTTTAAATTTTTAATTCTTCTTAAGCTTACTTCACACAGATACAAATGCTCAGAGAAGAGCCGAGTTGGAGAACACTCAGGCCCTAAATGTTGATAGGAAACCTCATTCCTCTTTTCTCTAGTGCAAATTCTAAAAAACCTCTGGTTTGTGTTATTCATTCACTAATCCACCTATGTATGAGATGTGCATATAACAGCTGTTTCAGCAATTTATCAGCTTCAGTGATGGCTGAATATGCAGATTTTACATTCTAATACATATATCAGAAACACCTGGACACAGATCTAAAAAATTGTTACAATATTTCTTGTGGCGGTTTGTTTCAAGCAGACATAGTGTAATGGAAAGATCAGTTTAAAAGCACTGAAAGAACTTCTGGGAAATTTCTTTTTCTCTTAAATCATCTACCTTTACAGCAGTAATGCAGTCCATGAGGTTTGCACTACTTTAAAAAATAAAACTTAAAAGAAAATAAGATCAATGTAACCTAATTTCTCCCACCTTCACTGAAAAACAGAAATTGAAAGTTGCAAATCAGAAAAAAAATGTTTCTGCTAATTCAGAATATGAATTACAGGAAAATCAAAGTATTTAAGAAAAATAAAAAGCTCACAGACAACTGCACATGAAATGTTCAAGTCATTATATTTAATCACATAAAATGAACAAATAGCTGTGAAAAACTGAAATTCCTGGAAATCGTGTCTACTGCTACCCGTAATCAGAAGCTGCAGAGCAATCACGATACTGTTGCTGCGCTTCCAGCTACTGCATGATCACCAGATTACATTTTGACCTATTTTAGTTACAAAATATGTCGTTACATTGTTTTCTTCCTATATTCCTTCCTGAAAGTCACACAGACACCACCTATTACATCCAGTATAAATCAAGTTATCCTAATAAAGAATTCCAAGAAAAATAAAAGTTCTGAAGTGGAAACCGGTGTGAAGAGAGATACATTCCTTGTTTTATCATCAAGGAAAGAATAACAAGTGCCTTTACATCATAACATTGCAAAACACTCAAAAGTTAAAAATAAATAAATAAAATAAATATTATTAATAAATAAAATCAAATAGAATAAAATAAAAATTCCTAGTTTAAACTACTAATAAAAATGTATGATGAGGAAAACATCCTTTGAAGTGACCACAGACACCATGGCTTTCCAGATACCACAAACAGGAGACTTTCTACATCATAAGACTAAACACCCAGCCAGATGAGAGATAGCAAATAAGCTGTAGACAAAGTAGGTCCTCAGCCAGGCCTGTGCTGATCCCTGCACCCAAAACATTACGTACACACACCCCAGGCAGTCACAAAATGCAGAAATAATTTTGTATGAAGTGCCATCAGATCTTAGGAGACAGAGACTGTAGCCCAAACAACTCAAGCTTCTTAAATTTGCTCCAGATTCAGCAACACAACTGCTGTGAGAGGATAAAAGAGTAACATGAAGTGAGAGTGTGGTTAATTTGCCAATTTTTTCCCCACTGTGAACAGCTGCTGTTACCTTTAGGTGCATAAAGGAGGGTCCCCACTAGGAGACACATACTCTGGAGTGTCAACAAAGGAGAGGAATGTGACTTATTGGCAAACATCTGAAACCCATCATGCCCCATCATTTTTGGCAGTCAAGGCTGCTTATTCAAGACTTTCTGCATTAGAGAGGACTCACACATTACTTTCTTCACCATCGCTTTCTACCACACGGTGTATATTGTGAAGCCTGTCCAGATCTTTGCAGAAGTAAAACACCAGCTCAGTCAATCCAGTGGTCCCCAGTAAGGACCTGGCCCCCCTCTGCTCACCCCCAATCCCACATGACACCTTCACACATGGGCAGGACAGATGACATCAGGGGGGAGGAGGAACAGCAGTGGCTGGTGACAGCCTGCAGCTGATGCTGTAGCATCATCCCAGCCTGCAGGCTAGTCCCACCACTGCTACCTGCCATGGTGGTCTCCATTCATGTTTACTCTGTTTGTGGGTGCAGAGCTGATCCCCTGGCAGCAAGCTGTTGTTATTGCAGGTTGTTGTAATGCTTCCTTGTATTTTATTTCAAAAGGGAATGACTAGGATTGTGGGCCTATCAGATTTAGGCCTGCTTCTGTCTGGCAGAGATACAACTATCTACAACAGTGTCTTCAATTATGCAGTAGAAACTATTAAAAAGGAAAAAAAAAGAAAAAAAAAAATAAGGATCTCCTTTCTTGAACATTCCTGGACATCCTAGCTTTAGTTCATGTCACCTTCTTTCTACTGCCTCACACAGCCCTAGCTGGAACTCTCAGGTGGCTTATCCTGCAAGTCCTCCAGGAGACTCTTCTCGTATTAAATTATTCCTGAATTTTCCAGTCATTTGGGAAGAGAATAATCTCAGCTTTTACTGATTAAGCAGTACCTTTAAAATCAGAATGTGCACGTACAAACAAGGCCTATGGGACAGAGTAGCCAAGCTCAGAAATGGAAGAGTCATTTCAGAAGGGGAATACTTGAGTAGGAAAAGTTACTTCACCTCCCACACAAGGCACATTCCAAAGCAGATTTAAATTGCTGGTGCCTTTCTCACTTGGGTTCAGCACACTTTATATAAAATTTCATAAACTATCACTTCAGATGTTACTAGAGAAGCATGAAAGAATAAAAACCAATAGAAACTCCAGGGCACATTTGTTACTGTCTTAGGGTACATTGTGGGTGATAAAGTGAATCTGGTTAATTAACATGTGAGCCAAGCTTCATTTTCTCAACTCTGGTGTTGTTACTTAAGTAATTTTTGGGTCTCATGGTGCCTCAGCTGAAGTAAACAACAGAACAAATAGAGCAAGAGCCCTTCAGCTCTGCAGGAAGGACAAGGTAGAGCTGGGACAGAAATGGCTCCTTATTCCTCCTGAGCCTACACAACCTTTTTCAGGCAAAGATGAGGCCCCATGAGCAGGGGATTAGGAGATTTTATTCATAATTATGCCATTTTGAACAGCTACCATCAACTCAAACCCATCTTGAAGCCAGCATAAGATGACGGAGCTAGAATACAGAAGTTCATTGCCTTGTGAGGCTTTTGTTGTCTTTCTGTCAGAGGCTTACTTTGCTGTGGAATCCAAAAAATACATTTTTGGGTCTGCAGATGTTTGAGAAATTTGCATTGTTTCACTTATTCAACAAGACATCTATAATAGAGCCAAAAGTACTCTCTTTTCCTTCTTAATTAAGGGCAACGTGATCTTGTTTACATTCCATGATAAGCAATTTGAATAGTTTAAACCCCTTTATTTTGGGAATACAGTTTCTAGGATGTACTTACATTCCAGTGAACCATGACAAGCAACATTTTATCACCGTTAGTAGTTTCTATGATACCAACAGAGGCAACACATTATCCAATTTAACACTTATTACTATAGAATATTATATTAATGTATCCTTTAATCTGAATGGCCACCTTATTAAAAATATTCTTTGCACAAAGGATCAAATTAAATCTAATCCCTGACATGACATTCAGCAAAATGGACAAAGCCTAAAGCAATTTATATCCTCCTTCATCTCCTGTATTATTACATATGGCAGGAAACTTTAGAATACTGTTTATCAGCTATCGATCAGAATTTACCCTACAAGCAGGGCATTCTTAGAATTGTAATGATTTCCTATCTTCTATTAATGTATGTATAAAAGGAATTTACATTCCACTTCTGCAGAAGATCTTGTGAAATCCTATCCTCACAACTCATACACATTGGGTACGTTAATCTGTTGTGAAGAAATATTTGGGGCCAACTTTAACTGGAGAGAGTGAGAGGAAAAGAAACACTATTAGCATAAGAGCTCTGAGGTGTTGCTCATAAAGATATGCAGGGCTGGAGATAAATCAAGATCTTGAGCAAAAATGCAAGAAATTCCCTAAGAGTAGCTATTTGAGGATCAGAAGAAAGGGATGTTTTGAAGTAAAGAGGACTACATTTATTCCTCTATGAAATACAAAAGTAATGGATGCTGGAGGAAGGGAGGTAATTTTCCAGCTTTGTAAGGCACAATGGATCCAATAATGCAATGTCTTCATTAAAACAACCCCACATACCTAAATTAAGAAATCCTCCTTTAAAAATAACCAGTTTAAATTTGGTATTAAGACCACCAAATAGAATCACCATTCTCAAATCTGAGAGACTTAGTCATGGCTATGACACATCAAGACAGTCTCTTTAACATTGTTTTCATCACCATGTAAACATAAAGTGGAATTTTGTCTTGTTTTCTTGGGTTGTTTTCTATGTGTCTCTTTCTACATTTGTGTACTATTATATATTTGAAATTGAAGGGTCAGGCATTACATGCCCCTGCCTTTACAGAGACAAGGCAATGCCAGATACTTGGAATCAGTGTGACAGAAATTCTAACACAAATAAGAGAAATTAGTATCTTGCTCTGCAAGTGCTGAATTAATAATTCCTTAATTTCAATTTACACAGATGGCTTTGTTAAATGATTAGTGCCTTTAAACCTGAGAAACTAATTATGAGCATGAATGGCCAGATAAGACTGAGATTAGATGGGACTTAATTAGTACTTAGTTACTTTTCCTGTGTTTGACTGTCACATCAAAATTTTAATAAAAAAAAAATTAAAACCAGACTTACTTGAGCAGAAATCAAAAGGTAGAGTTAACAATCTTTTGCTAAAAACCAAAACAAAACACGAATGTACACTCCCTTCTCCCTCCTGCCCCCCCAAAACCACACCAAAAACTGGCAGTTTGTTACCTTCTTCATCCTTTAAACTACCTTGGCCAAGCAGAATAAGAGGATCAAGAGATTTTAGAAAGATCATTTTAGGGAAAGCTTCAAACAGCTTTTATTTAAGCTTGTCCATTTATAATTGTACATGTACCTCTTACATGTTTTGGAATA
The DNA here is from genome assembly GCA_004320125.1 of Scolopax mira. Taxonomy (NCBI): domain Eukaryota; kingdom Metazoa; phylum Chordata; class Aves; order Charadriiformes; family Scolopacidae; genus Scolopax; species Scolopax mira. The sequence continues at coordinate 14,125 of BJBW01006920.1, forward strand.
CAATTAGGGCGCTTGTGCTGTGTTTAATTTTATCACATACAGAGATGCATGTGCAACACTGAGCACATGTTGTGTTTTCATTCAGAACTCCCCACAGTAGCTTCACTACCTGAAGGAACACTCAGTGGTGAAACAGTCTAAACTTGCAAATAATATTTTGCCATCAGGATGAAAGCTTAAAAAATTAAAAGTGTCAGCATATCTATTTGATTAAATTCAGTATATTCAAGATATCCCAGTTAGCAAAGGAAGAATTATATCTTCCTCATTAATCCATACCCAAAAGACTGTTAGAGACTCTGTAACTGTATTTAAATCTTAAAAAAATAAAGTATCATAAAACTTTGCTGCATTTTTGTCAATTAATAAGTATAAATGCCTCTTCAGTGTCAAAAACGAGATGTTATACTTATAAGTTAGTTATACTACTTGTTGTCCGTACAGCAAATCATGGACCTTCTCCAGCCACCAGTCTTCCAGGAGAGCATCATGGTAGTGCCAAGACACACAAAGAAAACAGTGATTTAAAGTAGAATGGTTCATTTTTCCTGATCAATTAGGCTCAATGCGTTACAAGACACAGACATCTGTTTCTAAAACATTGGAAGACACAGCAACAGTTCAGCTCACCAAACACAGATCATCTAGGTAATCTAACAATCAGTTAGGACACACTCTGCAGAAGCACTTTGACACTAACTCCATCATGGCGCAAGGATGGAAATAACTCACTTTGGTCAAAACCACTGTTATAAGATGTCTCCAGCTAGTTCTAAAGCAGGACACCTGGTCCTTGAGGTTCAGCACAGCTGGCGACTTTGCCTCTTTCACACACTCTCCACTCACACCAGTTTAGATGGGAAAGCCATCATTGGCCTCACAGGAGCCCCTGTACTTGTTGGCTTCCTCTTCCTCCCTGGCCCAGACCTCAGCTTGGACTCTGAAAGAAGTCTGTGAAGTTTTAAGCAACGTAGCCCTATTTGTTTGGGCGACACAGGCAATTAATACCCCACTGAAATAATCAATCACAGCTACAAGTCCAAAGTCCAGGGCAGATCTAGATGGTGCTTTTTAAAAGAAACGTATTCTGACAAAACTGCTTTTTAGCTATCCAGCATATTTTAACTAACATCCACTTTCCCTCCAGATTTTACATATTTTTAATGAAAGTCTAATTACTATCCAAACACAGTTTAAAGCAACGTGTGAGTAAAAATAAACATAATTTAGAAAGTCAGAAAATATCCATTAATTATTTTTCTAGCATGATAAAAGTGTGTAAATAAAGAATCTATGTAAATACATGTTAAACTACTTAAATATATAAAGACATAACATGCACTCAATCCTTATGGTTAGCAAAAGGAAATACTGAGTTACACCAGCCAATGAGAACCAACCTGTATTTAGAAAAATACCTAGGAAGCACATATGCAAAACAAGATGAAAATCAATTATTTAAATTAAGGCTTCCAACCTGACAATTTAAATCATGATTAAAATTGGCAATTTAAATGACTTTGATCTAAATCAATCCCCTTGATGTGAAACCAGCCCTTTTTGTTTGTCATCATTATTGTTCTCAGCGCACCCTGATTGAAAAAATTATTTGTAAATGTGCACATGCGGATATTTCTTTATAAATGCACTTTGCTTTACACAATCGTTCATTTCTGATGAGAAGAGCATTTACTACACCTTAGCATACCTATGACACAATTCCATTTACCAAGAAATATTATTAAATGGGGATTTTATTTCGTAAGTGATAATATTTCCCATTCTTTCATAATGTTATCGCTATTACAGGAAAATTTAGACTTAACTAAATTTTAACCTCAAAAGATTTAAACCTGCCATTACAGCATCCAGCATTCTTCAGAGGCAACTGCAAAAGCTCTATCTGATCTGAAAGGCCACAGGACACTGGTTTCTATGTTGGGTACTAGGATCACCCAGAATAGCAAAAGCACAACCTCAAGCACCTCTGCAGCCCATTTTATCAGCTAGAGATGGCTATAGGCAAAAGGCTCTTTGGACTCGACGTACCTTTTTAACCCATCTTTCAGAAGAATGTTACGCACATCTCTTCATCCCACATCCATCCATAGTTTTTACAGAGAGAACCTGAGGTCCTAGAGACACTACATTTCCACAGGCTTTGCTAAGGGAGATGCCCAGGAAAAAGAACAGAGGCTTGGACCTCAGCTTAAATGAGCTCCTGAGGAGCAGGTGGGTGTCCCAGGTGTAGCTGGCCAGGGGAAATGGTGATGCACTCCAGGCTTTGCCAGACAGGTTGCTGCAGGGAGTAATGGACCAAGAAGACAACAGAGAGTTCACTCAACACCACTCTCCTGTGATACAGACATGACAACACCAAGGATGGGAGCTGCTGATCTATGATTAAGGGCATTGAGAACTACATAACAACAGTAATAATGCAATAGAAGAGAAGAGGAGACACTATGATTTCATTTCTGTCTAAGCTTGGAACAATTTGTTAATGGAATTAGGAAGCTTTGTTTATGTAATTATCAGTGAGTACGTCAGCCAAGTTTAACTCATAGTGTGTATCTTTCACTGTGATAACACCGTATTTTAGAACCACATGAAATACACTGGTTAGATAAGCTGAGCTGGAATTTATGACCCTCCATTTGCAACCAGCTCCAGAGGACTATTGTGCATTTTCTTGATATTGTCCCTATCAAGAGATAGGGAAGAAAAAGACTCTGTTTATGTGGCTTCATGTCTGCGTTATTAAAAGCAAGGAGAGAGCTCAAGCAAAGAACATTCTTATTTCCCCCCCCCCAAAACTGATCCAAGAGAACAAAACCAACGATTCTTAAATTACCCATTTCTTCCTTTTCTTGAATGAAAATCTAAAAGTTTCTTCTTATTCTGTTCCATTACTCTGTTTTCTAGAAACATCATACATTTTTAATTTATTAATTTAAAAACCCCTCACACGTGTTGAAGCAATTACATTTCAATATGTCTGCTTTAACAGATAGCTCATATTTCACAGCATGAGAAGTCCATCCAAAGGAAAGTAGCATAACAAGATTTTCCAAGTCACACTGGGTCTTGGACAAAGTTTGCAGGAAGACCAGGAATTAATCTGAATATGCCTGTTTCCAATCTGCTGTTTTATCCACTCTACCACTCATTTCTCTACAGCTAGAGCTAGAACAACATGTGTTCCTTCATTAGAAAACAATAACGTTGCTTTATTACTAGAGAAAGAAATTATTTTCTGGGACAACTGAATATTTACAGAAAATATGTCCCCCTCAGGAAATTAAGCCCTGAAGTTATATATAATTACAGCACATAAGTACTTATACATAAACAAGACCTACCTCACATAGTGTTACATTTTTTTTTCCTTTCTTGGTACCCTCAATAAATGACATCACACGAGGATGTCATACCTCAAGTGCCACATTTCTGAATCATACCAGTCCCTAGCATAAATTCTGCCAAGTCTGGAGACATCTGAATTTGTTTTTATAGAAGTAAATCCAGATCCGGGTTTTCACATCTGGAGAAACACCCAGATTCCCCTTCAAACTGCCCTTCCCTTTGCCACTCGCCGCGTCCCACACCGTCCTGTGTGACCCACTGTCGCCAGCACACAAGTCACTTTGTGTCCAGTCAATGTACCCTCATTAGTGACCTTCTCGCTCTGGCAGTAATTAAAACTTCAGCATTTCTGAAAAAATCTGAAGATTGGCTTCACTGTCCATGAGCTGGAGGCGGTGGCAAACTTGAGGCAGGCTGTGAAGTCACTCTGTTGTGTTTTCTCTGCCACATCAAGACTTGGCTTTAACCTGAGCCCACAGGTTCTGGTGAGCTGCGGCCTAGAGCAGGCAGTCAGACCTTCTCTGGCCTCAGAGCAATCCCACTTGTTGGAAATGGTCACCCTGAGCAACAGCCTTTTAAATCATGCAGCAGATACCGGCTGTTTTCGTTCAGCTTTCGGAAGTGCAGTCACAGTTTGTGCCCAGCTTGGCCCTATTTTTGAGGCAGACAATGTGCAGAGATACCCTCATCTGTGAGCCTTGGACTAAGCTCAGGGTGATAATGCAGTATGGGTGCATCTTGGACATCTCTTAAATTAGATTCTTTTTAATTCTACTGCCACACCATTAGGCAACAAGCCTTCTTGCAAGGGAAGGAGATGAACGCTGGCACAGAAGATAAAGGGGGTCTGAGAAGTGGGAAAGACATCATCTTCTGGGTCCACTGAACAAGAATTTACATCTCTAACACAATGTTAGCAAAACTCCTCCTGAAGAAGGTCAGGAAGACATCCAGGAAGAAACAAGATGAGAGAAAGGAATGTAAACTGGAGACTGGGCAGGGGAGGGGAAGCCCAGGAGGAAACCAGGTGGATTACTGAGAGAGCAAAAAAGGAAAGATAAGAAAGACCAATTGGTATAATATGCTCTTTATCTAGCATTTTGGTGGCATAACAGTGTCAAACAGGACTCAAAGACCACAGCTCCCCTGGCTCTTGTCTATTCTGAGTTTCTACTTCAACCCAATTCCCACCATTCTGAAAGACCCCCATGAGCTCCTCACAGCCAACCTGCCAGTCTTGCTTTTGTAAGAGGAGCTATTGGAGCGTGGGGATCCTCTTCTGCCACAGCAGAGGAGAATTAAACTTCATTTGCAAAAAACATGGAGGAGCTAGTAAAGGGGAAGAAACAATGCTAGCAAAAAAAAAAAAAAAGCATAGGAAGTGACGGAGAATAGTATAATCTAGCCAAAGATGTATTAGGAAATGTTGCTTAGGCGTGCCTATGGGTTATGCGTAAATCATATTCCAGGGGATTTAATTCTGTTGGTGGTCTATAAGTTGGTTACTGCAAGTTCAGCAAATGCTACTCCTTGCCTTGAGATGGTTATGTACAATGCAGGAAACCGAGCAGCCACTGACTGGCTAACGGCTGAGTCTTGAATAAACCACTTACCTTCTGTGCCATCTTGAAGACAATGACATTTATTTTCCTCATGTTGATGGAAAAAATCATAGCTGATATTTAGAGCTCATTCAATGACCCTGGAGAGGAGAAGCTGAAACAGCAGGAGGCGGATAATGATTTTTTGAGTTCTGGCAAATCAAGATGATCACAACATGCATAGACCCAGAAGGTCATATTGTAGTACCTTGTTAATGTCTTCAGAGCTTTTCAGAGACATTGATGGAGTTATCCTATGTGAAAAGTTAACCCGAATATATACATTCAAAACCAACATGCAGAATAAAGAGCCTTTGAGAGGTGGGTTAGGGTCTAGCCCGTGGTCTTTTCCCACTTTCCTGTGGGAGCAGATGCGGCAGAAGAGGGGGCTGGCCAGCATGAAGGCTCTGTACTCACATGGCTGTGTCATGTGCTATGTAATTGTGTGTCAGGACAGCTTAACGGGGAGGTCTCTAGCCCAGGACTTTCCTTCTGCTTGGTCAGACTATTTCTGCTGGAAGTTTAACATGGGAGTACGAAGATCACAAACGAGTTTTAGCATGGCTGACTCCCAGGGAACCCTACTTCTTCTTTGGAGAAGAAAGGGAATACAATGCAGTCTAAGCATGCAGTCACATCACACACTGCTGCACGAGAAAGGGAAGGAAATGAAATGATACACAGGGGAGGCAGAGCTGATTACTGAAAATTACATATACACTCTTGAGGTGAGCAGTCTTCATCTAATTTGCAGGTAAATTAATGATTTACAAAGAAGCATGGTTATTAAAAATAAATTTTAGCAACAGACATATGCAGCCTATTATGGTGATTTTCCATTTAAATCTTCTAGTTCAATTCTTTTCTGTGTATCTGTGCGCTATGAGATGAACTGATGGAGAAATTCAAAGAGCGATTAAAAAAGTGGTTTAGCAAAAGATGAAGAAGAGAAAAAAATGGGCACAGTATAAGGACAGGCAAAATTATCTATACCACAGTTAAAACAGAAAATAGAAACTTCATTTTTTTCACAGGGCACACGAATGAATTCACTAGGCATGACCACAAGATCCTGCAGAGGCCACAAGCAAGAAGGAGCTGCCACGGAGGATAGAATTAATTAATGGTGCAGGATTCGCTGGTAACAATGACCACGTGTGGCCATAGAAGTCTCTAAAAATGCTGATTACCAGAGGCCAGGTGATGGCAGAGCAGGGGAGGAGCAGTTTTGCTTTGCCTTGGTTGACTGAGAGAGGCTGCAGCTTCCAGGAGAAGGGCTGGGGTCTCTCACACCAGCTGGGGCAGCAGGAGGAAACAACAGGAACCTCGCCTCAGAGATCTCAGGATGCTGTGGAAATGCACCTCTTTCCGGGGACTCACTGCTCTGTCCCACGTCCAAGAGAGGATCCGGCCTTAGGCAAACCTACGGTCAGACACCGGTTGCGATTCCGAAAATCCAGTTTTTTCTTTTAACGCAGATCCTCATTTAAAAATCTTTGCAATAAATTTGCCAGCTTTCATGTTTGCTAAAGGGCTACTACGTTTCCGTAGTCAAAAAAAGAAACCAAACCAAACCAAAACCAAAAACATAAAAACAAGGAAAGGAGTGTATTTGGTGATATTTCCTTGTGTGGCTTTAGTTCTGGGTACTTCCTCTAGTGAGAGACTTGTCTTGCTCCACATTGCAGGCAGCAGGGAAAGTATGAGTATTTCTCTTTTATATATATATTTATATATATGCATATATGTAATGTTGTGTGAAGGTAGATATATATTTTAGCCTGACTTCCACTTATCTCTCCAGAAGCAACAGTCTGTGTCACCTAAGAGTCCCCAGAGAAACAATCCATTTGGCGACACGGGACTTTATTATAATTGAGAACAAAACCAACGTGTGCAGGAAACCATAAAACCCCTCAAGTTAACTGTAGCCAACGGCAAACAAGCCTGGAGCAGCAGCTGTGACCTGGGCTCGGGCAGGGCTACAGTCCAAGCCTGCAAACGGCTGCACTTTGATGTTGACACCTGTCCCACCACCACCCTTGCCTTTTTCTTCCTTGATTTTCACCTGTGCTTAGTCTCAAGAGCAAATGTAGTAATAACCACACCACGCGGGCACAGCAACCTGCTCAAGCTGTGAGGGCTTGGACGCACATCTCCACAAGGGTACCTGCCCTCCTCCCACACAGACTGCCCCCGGCGGGGTGCCCCAGCACCCAGGTGACGAGTCCTGGGGATACGCCAAGGCCACAGGCAGAGACATATTTGTCCCACACAACGCCCTTGTCTCTAAACTGGAGGGACGTGGATGGACCACACAGTGGATAAGGAAATGGCTCCACGGCTGCACTCAAAAGAGTTGCGGTCAGCAGCTCAAAGTCCAAGTGGAGACCAGGGGTGGGTGTTGTTCCTCAGGGAATTAATGCTCTTTAACATCTTTGTTGGTGACAGGGACAGTGGGATTGAGTGAACCCTCAGCAAGTTTACTTATGACACCAAGCTGTGTGGTGCACCCAACACGCTGGATGGAAGGGATGCCATCCAGAGGGGAGCTTGAGAGTTCAGCTTCTCCAAACTTCATGAAGTTCAACAAGGACTAGTGCAAGGCCCTGCATGTGGGTCAGGGCAATCCCAAGCACAAATGCAGGCTGAGCAGAGAATGGCTTGACAGCAGTCCTGAAGGGAAGGGTTTGGGGATGTTGGTTGATGATAAACTCAACGTTATCCAGAAACCTGCAGGCAGAGCCCAGAAGGCCAACCACATCCTGGGCTGCATCAAAAAAACGTGTGGCCAGCAGGTCAAGGAAGGTGATCCTGCCCCTCTACTCCGCTCTCATGAGACCTCACCTGGAGTCCAGCTCTAGCGTTCCTCACATAAGGACACAGACCTGTTGGAATGTTCAGCTTGTATCTGGTCAGCTTGGAGAAGAGAAGGCTTCGGGGACACCTTATAGCAGCCTTCCAGTAGCTAAAGAGGGCTTACAGAAGAGATGGGGAGAGCCTCTTTATCAGTGAGTGTAACAACAGCATGAGGGATAATGGTCTTAAACTGAAAGAGGGAAGATTTAAAGTAGATATTAGAAAGAATTTTTTTACTCTGAGGTTGGTGGGAGAGGTTGCCCAGAGAAGCTATGGATGTCCCATCCCTGCAGGTGTTCAAGGCCAGGATGGATGGGGCTTTGAGCAACCTTCTCTAGTGGGAGGTGTCCCTGCCCATGCTGGAGAGTTGGAACAAGATGAACTTAAGATCTCTTCCAACCCAAATAATTGGTTCTATGATCTGATTTGCAAGTAGCCCAGGAAAGGCAAGGCGGTGTATGCAAAGGGGCTGACCAGGAAACCTCCCCGGCAACGGGTGGCTGGAGCTGCTTGAGGGGGGAATTTTTTGCCTGGCAAATACAACACAGGAATTCGTGGGGATAAGGCAGGGCAAACATTAACCTCCTGGGCGGGTGGCTTTGCCAGGCGGCCGGTAAAACGGCCTCGTTTTTCGTTTGCTGCTCCTTTTTCATGGAAAAGAGTTGATGGCTCGAAGCCAGGTGTAAATGAAGAGCTCAGTGAAACCATTCTGCCGGTGGGATGCTTTAATCGGTTTACAAAACAACCAGTCAAGGTGAGGGTGCGATATTCGCAGGCCGGAGGGGAAGGTACGCGGGAGGAACCCGAGGGGAATCACTGCTCTTCTCCCCTCCCCCCCCCTCCTTTCCCCCGAGGGGCAGAAGGAAGGTGGGGGCAAGGACGATCCCCCCCCCCCCCCCAGGGGTCCCCGCCCATTCACAGGGAGATGATGTCAAAGGCTTTGCATCTGAAAAACTTCATTAAAAGTGCTCCGGAGAAACTGATTTGGGTGAGGGAGGACTGGGGGGGGTGGTGGTGGGATCCCACTGCTGCCCGGACCTGGTGGGTTTCTCCCCCGGCGGCCAGAGTCCTCCCCCGGCAACCCCCTCCCCTTCAACCGGGTTGTGGGCACCGAGGAACCCCAAACCCCCCCCGGAGAGGGGGCCGGGGCAGTAGGAATGATGACAAAAGCAGCCCGGTGTTAGGGTTCAGTTCCAGCTGATTTTATTTCCTTCCCGAAGAAAAAAAAAACAAAACAAAACAACAAAACCAAACCAAAACAAACAAACAAATAAAAAAAAAATAAGAAGAAAAGCGAGGTTATTTACAGAAGGTATATCAACAATCTGACAGGCAGTGAACTTGACATGGTTAGCTGGCATGATTTTTTTTTTTTTTTCTTTCCCCCCCCCTCTTCTTTCCCAACGTTGCGTCGTGGGTGATCGTTAAGACCAAAAAAAAAAAAAAAAAAAAAAAATTCTACACAGCATATTGCACAGGATGGATGACCAAAAAAAGAACAATAACAAAAAAAAAAAGAACAAAAAAAAGTTAAACCCTTAACGGAACCACCTCATTAGGCAGACGTCCTAGTGCCTGTCATGTTATATTAACATACATAAACACACAATCTTCTTTTTTTTTTGCTTATTATAATACAGACTTAAATGTACAAAGATGTTTTCACTTTCTTCATCTTAAACACAACAGCTATAAACCTGAATACATATGCTATCATCATGCCATAAGAGACTAAAACAATTATATTTAGCGACAAGTAGAAAGGATTAAATAGTCAAATACAAGAATGAAAAAACGCAGTACATAGTGTCGCGAACTCAAACCGGCATTTAGATAGATCCAGTGGTTTAAACGGCACGTCTTTTTTTTTTTTTTTTCTTTTTGCTTCTAAAAAAAGTGCAAAAGATGTGGTTTACAAGTTAAAGGTACAGGATCCCTTCCGTGTCAATGCACCAGTTGCTTTACTTCATTTCGGGATGGAATTCTCCCCAAAACGGTTAGCATACAGTGTGTGTATATAAATATATATATATACACATATATACACACACATATACGCCTTCGCCTTCCCTTCCGGCCGCCCCGACCCCCTCCCGCCCCTTCCCCAGAAAGGCGGGGAGATGGCGGGGGGATGGGGGGGGGGGAAGGCTGCGGAGCGGGGGCTGGCGGCGAGGGATGCTGTCCCTTTAAGATGCCTGCAGATTGGAGTGTAAACATGGACAAAATAGGGGCTGATTGGTGGGTGTGAGAGAGTGGGTGAATGAGCGTGAGCGCGCACACGCGTGTGAGATACTAACCAGCGGCCCTGTTGTTAAAAATCAGGAAATCCAAACAGCGATTTACACCGATTTACACCCCCTTTATATATTTTTTACAAAAATACACTGAGAAAATAATCAAACGTTTTCATCTCTCTTCTCTTTTTTTTTGTTTGTTTTTTTTTTTTTTTTAAAAGTGTCAAAAGTCTACATTTAAATATAAAAAATTAAAAGTTAAAACTCTAGCCCTTCAGTGAAGGAGACATAAAAATGGTGCGGGTAACAACGAGAACTACCAAAAAAGGACAAAGAAATACAAGTCAAAAATGTTTGGCCAGTATAAATACGTCCACTTATAAAATGGCATCCGATTACATTTACAAGGAAAAAAAAAATAAAAAAAAAAAAAAAATCCAATACGAGGATGGAGCATCGGTGAGAAAAAACAGTCTTTTCATTTACAGCTCTAAGGAACAAACACATACATACTCTGAGAAAAAATTTGGTCCTGAATTTTCTTTTTTAAAGTCCAGCACAGATTTGAGTTGCGTTTGAATCCTTTAAAGAGTTAAGAATGAAAAAAAGCTGGTGATATTTTTGTAGGAATCAAACATAGCGCCATCTATCTGCTTTTATATTATCCTAACACTATTTTTTTAAACTGTTCAACAGTCTTACAGAAATCTTAAAAAGATAGACAGGATAACATGCTATATTAAACCCCACCAGTGAAATAATCCAACACCATCACGATTCTGAGCAAGAAGAAAAAAACTACTTTTTTTTGTGTATTTTCAGGGTTTTTTTTTTTTTTTCAAAAGCCGTCGCCCTCCGTTTCCCCTGTACCACATCATGACAGAAACTGTTCCCATTCGGTCTCTGTTTCAAAAAGAAGTTTTCAGTGTTCTTGAAGTTTCGGCCGTATTTTTCTCTCGACATAGGACATAAGGTGACTGAGAAAAGCGCTGCCGCCACCTCATCTGTACGTGCAAATCCGTTTCAGTTTATTATTATCTTTTCCCACCACCACCACCGTTATTTCCAAGATAGCTCTCAAGTGTAAGTCTGGCTCTTCTCCGCTTTAACTAGGATCTCAGTCCAGCTCCATCCGCCTCCTCTTCCTCCTCCTCCTCATCGTCGTCGCCTCCTCTCACCGCATGAGAAACCAGGACAGGATTTCTGCCCCCAAGACGTGAACCTTGCGAGGGTGGATTTTTTTTTTTTCCTCCTCCTCTTCTTTTTTTTCTTTTTTTTTTTTTTTTTTTTTTTCCCCCCAGGCAGTTCCGATCGCTCTTTCACTCGAAAGCGCGAACGCTCAAGCCATCCAGTGTGCGCTCCGCACAACGCACCGCTCCCCCTCCTCTTTATTCGGATAAAGTGGGCAATAACAAAGAACCCAGAGGTGTGTGTGGTTCCCCCCCCCCCTCCCGCCCCCTTCCACCCCCCCTCCACAGCCTCCTCCCTCTCCCCTTCCCTCTGTCTCTCTTTTCAGGAAACAAAAAGAGAAAAAAAAAAATACAAAGGCTGCGTTTCGCTCCCGTCAGTCTCTGAAAAAAGCAACGTCGGGCTCGTCCCTCGGAGCGGGGGGGGGGGTGTGTGTGTGTGCGGGTCCGTCTCCAGCCGGAGGGAGAAGGGGAACGGTGGCCCTTCAGCGAGGAGAGGGCGATCCCCCTCTCCCCGAGCACAAGAAGCAGTCTCACCAGTCCCTTCCCAGGAAAAAATTATATATATATATATATATATAAAAAATTAATCATAATAAAAAAAAAAGAGATAGAAACCAAAGAGCCCCGGCGGGGCGGGCGAGTCCTGCCGACAACGCGCGTCTGTGCCTCCTCCCGCAGCGCCCGGCTCCCGCCTCAGTAAGTGAAGACCAGGTTGGAGATGCTGGACTCCAGCCAGTCCCCCGAGATCATCTCACTTACCTCCGGCGTGCAGTAGTCCGGGAACTCAAAGTGCGAGCCCGAGCCGGGCTCGAAGTTAAAATCCAGGTCCCGGTCGAGCACCGAGGAGCTGAAGCTGCCCAGGGACATGCTCTCGAAGCCGGGGCTGGGGTTCAGGTCCAAGAGGTCGTCCTCGAACTCGTCGTCCGACGAAGAGGAGCCGGAGGAGGAAGAGGAGGAGGAGGAGGAGTGGGAGGAGGCGGAGGAGGAATGCGCCGTCGAGGGGGCCGGGGAGGAGGCGCGCAGGCTGGTGTAGCTGCGGTGATCCGAGGGCGAGCCCGAGCCGGAGGGCGAGGGGCAGGCGGCCCCGCCGCAGTCCCCGTCGGGCCGGCCCGCCCCGCCGGCCCCCTCCTCGTAGAGGCTCAAGGGGTCTCCGGCCTCCGCCGAGCTGCTCAGCGTGGGGCTGCCGGGCACGGCGCCGCTGGGGGAGGCGGAGGCGGCCGCCGCCTGCCCGCTCCCGAAGACGTAGACCCGCTTCAGCTTCTTCTCGGCCAGGGCTTTGCCGGGGCCCGGGGGGGTCCCCGCCGCCCCCCGGGGCTTGTACAGCGCCTGGTGCTCGGGCGGCAGCAGCGCGGCCGGCGGCTCCCCGGGGAAGGGGGCGGCCTTACCGCCGCCCGCCGCCGCCGCCTTGCCGTGGGGCTTGCCGCCCGCGCCCCCGCCGCCGCCCGCGGGGGAGGGCTTGGAGCCGCCGCCGCCGCCGCCCTTCTTCGGGGCGGGCTTGGCGGTGGCCGTCGGGCCACCGGGACCGCCGCCCGCGCTGCCCCCCCCGGCGCCGCCCCCGCCGCCCTTGTCCGCCTTGTCGCCGGGCTTGGCGGAGCTGTTGCCCGACTTCACCTTCTTCCTGGGCCGGTACTTGTAGTCGGGGTAGTCCGCCATGTGCTTGAGGCGCAGCCGCTCCGCCTCCCGGATGAAGGGGATCTTGTCGCTGTCCTTGAGCAGCTTCCAGCGCTTGCCCAGGCGCTTGGAGATCTCGGCGTTGTGCATGTCGGGGGACTGCTCCATGATCTTCCGCCGCTCGATCTGCGACCACACCATGAAGGCGTTCATGGGCCGCTTGATGTGCCCGCTGGGCGTCTTGCACCAGCTGGGGTCGTCCGCCTTGCCCCCCGTGGAGGCGGTGGAGCCCGGCGTGGGGGAGGAAGCGATGCCCAGCTCGATGCCGGCCCCGGAGTCGGAGGTCTCGGCGGCCAGCAGCGCCTCCGTGTTCTCCGACGTGTTGGTTTGCTGCACCATCGCGGCGGCGGCTGCGGCGGCGGGGGGCTCGCCGGGGCTGGACGCCGCTCCGGCGCGGGGCACGGCGCGCAACTTCTCACAACGGCACCGGGGCGGCGCAGCCCCCCGCGGCCGCGCCCCCGCTGCTCCCCGCACCACTTGTACTTCCACACCGGCGCCCGGTCCCCGGCGGCGCGGTCCTCTCCCCCTCGAGGCGGCGGCTGCGGGGCCGCCCGCGGTCAGACAAGAGTTTCTGCAAAAGCAGCAGCGTCCAAGTTTGGTATTTTTTTTTTTCTCAGGGTGTTTTGGGCTTTTTTTTTTTTTTGGATTTTTTTTTGGAGGGGGGGTGTGTCGGTCTGCTTTTTTTTTTTTTTTTTCTTTTTTTTTTTCCTCCTCTCTCTCCTCACCCCCTCGGGTGTCCCCCCCCTCCCCGAAGCAGCTGGTCCAGAGTTCACAAGTGCTTCCCCCGCCGGCGTTTCGAGGCGAGCAGCAGGGCGCCGGTGGTGGCCGAAAAGTCTCTCAAGCGCCGGGCAGGGCCGGCGCCGCTGGCGGCGGGGGAGGGGGGCGGCGGCAGCGGCGCGCCCCCGAAGCCCCGGTTAAACCCCCGGCTCCAGGACTCGTGGCGGCGGCGGCCAGGAGTTTGTGCAGGTAGGATTTTTGGTAGATGCGAGGTTACTGAGCGAAAAGATTAAAAGAAAAACCAAAACACCCAAAACACAAAGCCCTCAGGAAAACGAGAAAAAAAAAGAAATAAAAAGGAAAAAATAGTAAGATTTTTAAAAAATAAAAAAAAAAAATCGCCGAAAACGAGTGGAAAAAAAAAAAAAAAAAAAGCGCTCGTGCATCAACGAGTGTGTACGTCCCCGGCAGGAAGCGCGGCGAGCCGGGCGCTCAGCACCGTCCTCCCTCCTCCGCCGCCGCCGGTGCTGCCGCTGCTCCGCGCCCGTGGAGGAGCCCCCGCCGCCGCCCCGCGCGCCCCGCCGGGCGATGCCCCGCGCACAACCACCACCACCACCACACCACCGCCGCCGCCGCCACCACCACCCCCCCCCCGCGCGCTGCGCCGCGCCGCCCCGCGCGCGCCGCGCTCCGCCGGCTGCGAGCTGCGAGCGGAACCCCCCTCGCGCCCGCCCCGCGCGCCACCTTTATCCGTTCGCAGCCCGCCCCGCGGCCAATCGCCGCCTGTATCCAACGCCTCCGTGCGCCAAGCCCCGCCCGCCGCCCGGCCATTGGCGGCCGCCGCCGCGCGGTAATAAGGGGCGCGTGCAATGGGAAGCGCGCGCGCTGACCTCATTCCCCGGCGGCGGCTTTTTTTTTTTTTTAAAGGGGGCAAGGAAGGGGCGGGGCCCCCCGCGCGCCCCGCCCCGCCCCGCGCCCCGCCGCGCACGTGCCCGCGCCCCCCCCCCCCCTTCCTCCCCCACAT
>BJBW01006920.1:33251-45379 GCA_004320125.1 Scolopax mira
TTCCAGTGTCTCACCACCCTCACAGGAAAGAACTTCTTTCTGGTATCTGAATCTCTCCTCTTTCAGTTTACATTTCGCCTCATCCTATGGCTCCACTCCCTCACAAGAAGTCCCTCCCCATCTCTCTTGTAGCCCCTCTTTAGGTTCTGGGAGGCCGCTATAAGGTCTCCTGGGAGCCTTCTCTTCTCCAGGCTGAACAACCCCAACTGGCTCAGCCTGTCCTCACAGGAGAGGTGTTCCAGCCCTCGGATCATCTTCGTGGCCCTCCTCTGGACTCGTTCCAACAGGTTCCTGTCCTTCTTGTGCTGAGGACTCTCTGCTTCCCAGAGCACCTTTATTCAATGGGATTCACAAACACTTTGAGCTCTCCCCGATAGCTTTGTGGAGAAAAACTTTTATTACTGGAGAGTGTTTTGTAGAGGATATTATTTACTTAGGAGTGAAAAATCTGTTGCCTAAAGTTGTACGGTGTCGTTTCCTTCAAAAAGGTGGATTCACTCGTGTTTCACCTGAATGGCAGCCTTCACATCGGTACCCAGTGCTCTTGTTATGAGAATGCCGAGGCATTTCTAGCTCATTTAACACAGTAAGTGGGGAAGAAGCCATTTGCCTATACATATTTATATTCATTCAGATATTAATCACTCATATGGAAATGTTTGGTTTGGGAAGGCAGAAACACCTCTCCAGAGATTTTTAATAAGAAAGTATGATAATGCCGTCTCTCCTTTATCCACTTTGGTGACTTTTTAAGTTTAAACATGTTCTCTAAGGATAACAGAAGTTCAAAAAGCTCTGTTAAAAAGAAAAGAAAAGAAAGAAACTTGGAAAACACACATTGCTGGCATTTATTTAAAAGGAGAATTGCAACACCTATCCAATCTTAGGAGATTTTAGTAAATGTTTTTTAAAAAAAAAAAAAAAGTTTTGTATAAAGAAAGCTTTTACTTCATTTTTAAAGCTTTTTTGGCAAGCCTTTCCTGCAAAGTGAAAAGCAGCACAGCCACAAGGTTGAGGAGGAATTACCGGTCTGCTGCATATGTAGCAGCACGCTGCATATTCATGAGCTGCAGCTGCTGTGAAGGCCACCCCAGGAAGGGCAGCCCAAGAGGAGCAGCAGCTGGTGGGTGCCTGCAGCCAGCTCTGAGCCCTCCTCCCTGCAGGAGAACCAGGGAAGGAGTTCCCTGTTCCTTTGGACCTCTGTGCTTTTTGAACATGTTCCTCTTCTCTGCCCCAAGGCTCCCTCCCAGCCAGCTGTGCTCCTCCTTCCTCCTTGTTCTCGCCTTCTCCTGCCTTCTCCTCGTTGCCGCTCTCCTAACGCTCTCCTCATCTTCTCCTGCCATCTCTACGAACGTGCAACCAGCTGCGAGAAGGCAGTTCAGCAGAAGCCCCACATGGTACCACGAAAGAAGCGACGATGACGCCCACTTCCACAGCATCACCATGTCCCCCGGACTTGAGCATCATTGATCAGAGGGAGCTACAAAACCACCATGCGTTGAGTTACATCTGGGTTGGTTTTGAAGATCATCTACGGGGACGTTGCGTGCTATTTAATTCAGTGTGCGAATAACTTCTTGCGTTGAGCAAAATGTTGCATAGATGTTGTGCTCCCGGGAAGGAGGTGTTTCCTCTGTGCACACAGGAAAAAAGGCTCTTCTAAAATTTAAGTCTTAGCATTTCTAACTTGTTTCTTGCAAGGCCGTTTCTTGAGTGATATATTCAAGGTAATTAAATTTTAAAAATACAATCTTGCGTAGGATTTAGTTCTGATTGTCGTCTGCTTTTTTTTTTTTGGAAACTCTGGGTTATTCATGGATGCTTATGCACATGATCCAACTCTTAGAAAAGAAAATTCCCTCAGCAACCTTTGGACAGTTGGGGTTATCCATGCAATCTAAGGTGGTTCTGGCAGAGGTGGACAAACTCTAGAGCAGCATCTGGCTTTTGACTCACCAGAAAATAGTCACTCAGGCAGATGCAGGGTTTCTGCAGAGGCTCCAGAAGAACCTGCCATCAAATAACACTGTTTATTGTTCATAACAGAATGGTGGAGGTAATATCTATGATTATTTAAAATGTCTTTAATTTTGGGATCTCCTAAGGCATGAAAATAACTGTGACTAAAACGAGCAATGTCACACCATTAAGATTGGTCTTGAGTGGCCTATAATTTTCTGGTATTTCAACTTTAGACAAAATTTAGTATTTTTTTTATCATAAACTTGCCTTTGTACTCAAAAATTCATCTATTTCATTCAGCCCTGTAGTCTTCAGATGTAACAGATTGATTTCTGTCAAACAAATTTTACTTAATTTAATTTTTCTGATTTGGTGTTTCTGATGCATGGTTCAAAAAGAAACATCAGGTTTTGGTGAGAAGAAGCAAAATACATTTTAATTTAAACTGAATGAGAGAAAAAAGTAGTTTTCTTACCATTTTTTCCCTTTTATGCTCAGGACGAATACAATTCTGGCTTTCTTTCTCATTTCTTTCCATATAATTGCTCTTAATGATGGTGGTGGTGTGACAATTATTAAGTAGATTTTTTTTCCTTTTAATTCTTTTCTGAATAGATTGCTCAAATGATACCATTCTGTACTTGGCAGGGTCTGTTTGGCAGCTTCTGTCACCTTCCTTGCTTATGCTGCTTGTGTAGCATAAGTTTACTGGTTTGATATTGAATATGACTATTTATTTCAAAAATAAATATATTACCCAAAGCTTGTTTTCTCTAAGAATAGTACCTTTTGGACAGAACATCAGAAAAAGGTGGTAGCGTTCTACACTACCCCATGTAATCCTGATGTAGGTGTCACACTTAAGAAGTGTGTATCTGAGTAACCTCAACGTGCAGGTGTGCTCCAGTGAGGCAGGATGTCTGGACTTGCATTGCTTTATAAAGTGTGTATTTAAGTTTGATTAATTGCTACCAGAAATAACAAATCGTCTGCATGGAACCTCAGGAAGCTAGAATATTACACACCGTTTCATCATACAAGAATCAGTCATTTTCAATGTATTATTCCAAACTTTGATCCTCAGCTTGCGTGTTTCATCAGTACACAGTCTGGTGTCTTACCTCAGTATCAGAAATTAATTTTAAAAAAAAGAACTGTTGAATTTTGCTTTATAGAAGTACTGATTTATCGAACACTGTATAAGAGGATGCTAGTGTACAGTAATATTGTGGATTATAAATATAGAAGCTGAAAAATGTGAAAATTATTGCACTCCTGCTAATCAAAGCTCTTCCATAGAAAGATTATCTGCTATACAGCCTGTATTTTGGTTTATCAGGACTGTCTTTGAGATTTGAGGTGTAAATCTAGTTGACATATGAGAAAATATCCCCATATCAATATCCAGTTAGTCTAGTCTTACCCCCATTTAATTAAAAGAAAAAGAAATATCCTTATTTTAATGTAGGGTGGCTTCCCCAAGCTAACAGTCTGCTCAGAACTATTAATAAGTTAGGTACCACAATTAGGTACCAGACAAGATGCCTTAAAACAGCCTTACAACCCAAGTAGTGCCCAGATGACACAGAAAGTTGGCATTTAGTTCATCTGTGCTCAGACCCCGTGGCACCCCTTTCCATCAGGAGCCCGAGACTTGCTCCTTCGTGCGTTCCTCCTGGAAACTGCTTTGTGTGGTGACTCCAAGGTGGAAGGTAACGGTGCTGGTGGGTGGGTGGTTGGTTGGTGCTGGTGGGTGGGTGGGTGGTTGCTGCAACATCCCCACGCACGGGCTGAACCTCAGGGCTGGGATAAAAAGCAGCTGCCCACATGTGCCCTGGTGAGGGAGGGTTTTGAGGCATGTACTTTTTCTCAACGCAGGTCTTAGGGTTTTCCTCGTGCTCTCCCCCCTGTGACACAAAGCGCCTCCACTGATGTGGCACGGAAGTTACGCGGTTCTTCAAAATATCTTCAGAAAAACGATATTTTGCGTGTGCAGTGGAAGGAACCAGGACATAATGCTACATCTTACACCTGGTGTGTAAGTACTGCTCGTTCCAGAGGTGTGTGCGACTGTCAGGAAACTTTGAGGAGAGTAAGGAGACAGTGAAGAGCCCCAGCACATTGCTGGTACGAGCACACGCATGAGTAAAAGCACCGTACCGAAGCTGTCCATATGTCACCTTTTCTCCCTGTATATATAAATGGGGAAAAAAAATATATCACTGGCAGACATAAGTTGTGAGACCACTGGGGGAAAAAACCCAATGTTTAGATTACAGAGCTAAAAAAGACAAAAGAACATCACATTCCTATAGAAATAGACACCAAAGACATTTACTTTTCAGGGTAGATGCACATTGTGGTGTAGTGTAAAAATGCCTGAGCCAGTTGTAAATGAGCCATCTCAGGTACCAGAAGAATAGAAGGTGTTTTTAGGTTTTCACCCTTGATTTATGTGTCCCATCAGCTGTGAGACAAGGGTGGCTCCCGTCCCCCGGGGTATTCATACAGCAGCTGGGAAGGGGCTGTGGTGCAGGTCTGCCCTGCTCTTCAGCTCTTGTGTGGCTGCTCGGCTGTCACGGCTCCCAGAGCGCTGCAGCTCAGCTCCCAGCTCCCTCCCGGGGGGAAGGCTCCTCAGGGCAGGCACCCCCAGGCTTTGGGCTCCTTTGCGTAGCTCCACCACAGCTGCTCATGCCGTCAGCTTTCTGCTTCCCTGCTCTCAGCCTCGGAGTTGCTCTAACACAGCTTCTGTACTCATTTGTTTTCAACCAGGCAAAGGAGATTCAAACGACATTCACCCCGCACGTAACAGGCATTCAGACCAATTTTGCAAAAATTTACCTGTGGGAAGTTTATTGACTTAATCTTCAGAATCACGTTGCCCTCCCTCCCTGAGATGAAGATATAAATCACCCATCACTTAAACTTTCTCAAGCAATCTATTTTTGTCTTTCCATTTTCTTACCCCAGAAACATAATGCCATTGTAGCTGCTATAAATGGAAGAAGCTCTGCTGTTCTTACATAGATATATGCTGATGCATTTTGTAATCTTATATACTTCACGTCTATGTTCAGTAACTGAGATTTCAAAACGCTTGCTGCTGTACATCCTGGTGTTAAACAGGCTTGAAGCTGCCTCTCAGAAAAGCTCAGCATCCAATGCCAAAACCATCGCAAGCTTGGGGAGCAGAAGTGGTGTCTCACTGCTCCTTGGATCGTTCACAGATTCCTAAGCAAACCCAGCCATGAAAGGATAGCTGACACCCGGCTATCTCAACTCAGACATTTGATTGTATTTACAATTTTTTTTTTTTTTTGCCTGCAATTGTTCTTCTTTTTGGAACGCAGGGCCACAGCACTATATTCAGCACGCAGTGAAAGGAGCAGCGGAGTCTGTTGTTTAAGGAGGGTGGTAACATCGCACGCACGCATAGACCGCCTGCACCAGACTTAAACAACTTGTTACTTAAACAAGAGACACACAGCTGTAACAAGGACAAATCATAGCACGGGGACCTTTTCAGCAAGATGGTAGAGCAGTTTTTCAGGTTTATTTTATACAGTACAGGATAGTAACTGGCCAAGTTGAAAAAAAAATAAAAAAAATCAAACCACCATATTCGGAGAGTTCCGTATTTACCATTTCTGGCTTTTAAATTCTTCAAATTGACTGGTGAGCACGTGGTCTGGTTGCCCATTTGGAAAGTCTACCCAGGGCTGGTGACCCTTCCGACGCCTCTCAGGAGCAGCACTCATTTGCACCTTCCCAGGATAGAGCAGGAAGACCTCCTGCTGGCTTGGGGAGCAGCTCCCCACAGTGCTGCTGGGGCTGGCATCTCCCCAGGGAGGGCAGCCGAGACCCCCACATCATGGGGCACCAAACCTTTCTTTTGACCAAGAAAGCCCCTGGCAAGTACCCGCTCCTCTGTGGCCAGTGAGCCGGTGGGTGACTGGCTGGCGTTCCCAGGTGCAGGACAGCATCTCTGGGGTAAGGAGGGGTGCAGCTGCTGCTTTTAGGGGGCAGAGGGGGTGCTGTGAGTTTTGCATGCCATGGTCTGTGTGACAGCCCCCACGCCACTCTCCACAGCCCCCCTCTGCTTCCCAGGGACTCGATGCCCACTCATGAGTGGGTGAAGCCGCATCCCAACGCTGTACATGAGATGAGCCTCCTCTTTTTTTTGTGTGTATGTGTGGTTTTTCTGCCCTCAAAATAAGGGGAACTGTTACTCAGGAGCTGTTGGCGACTCCCTCGAGGGGAAAAAAGCGACTGTTGTAGCTGTAGCTGTTAACTTATATGGTATTTTTGTTCAAAACCATAGGAAGTCTTGCAAGGCCTTTGCAGTCCCGAATTCAATTCCATTACAGAGTGCTTTTCCTCTCTCTCTGCATCTGAAACAAGCCCATTTAGATGACACGTTCCGTCCACACTGGTGAGACAGTGTCTCATTTTTCGACTTGCTCCTCCTCTCTTCCAACGCAGGAAAACACCGGGGCAAACTTTGCACAAACTAGAAAAAACAAATCCGCTGCGTACAAATTTTTCCTTATTATTTCCTCTATGATTTACCAAAGGAGAAAAAAACCCCAAACAACCCACCAGCAACAGTTACTCTGCATTTATCACAGTGACTAGCAGAAAGCACGTGATTCTTATGGTAAGCAGCAATTTACAGATGGCCAGGTGCAATCAACATATCTAATCTTATCAGGCATTTGTTTTATTCGCAGCTGCAACAGTTGGTGTCAGTTAATAGGTTACCAACCATGAAGTATATTTATTTCCTTTTATCCTGCTTCAGGGCTACAGAAGTGATTTGTAAGCTGTCCTAGCTGTTAAATTCACATTTAATTTTTGTGTGCGTGGCTTTTTTGTTACTTAGTTTGTGCCACTTAGAAAGAAAATGAAAACGTCTCTCAGAGAATCCATCTTGTTTTCACTTGAACTATTTATTTTTCTAGGGATTTAGAAACTCTAAAATAGAACACAAGTTATTTGACAAGTATAAATTTTTGTGTGGTTTTTTTTTTAAGAATGACCTATCATAGATGAGGGCTCAGTTTTGCCTCTGGTTCCATCAAGTCATGTGGCGGATTCACCAGCAGCCCTTCCAAATAATCAAACATAATCTGTATAAGCTGAATTTTAAATAGTGGCCATACAAAAATTAGTATTAAATTCTCTTTTTAGTTTTACAGCTCACACTGTGGACACTGGGATGTGCAGATGTATATACAGCAGTAAACCAACCACATAACTTCCAAAGCTCTCCATATTCTGATACAAAATTAAAAAGCCTGTTTAAAATAAATGTATTTATTTTGAATAATATAATGAGTCTTACCAATGAGTCTTTTCCAATTTTTGCAATGGAATGACAGTCTTGGTTGTGTAATTTTTTTGCTCTTCCTTATGTCAAGACAATTGCTTTAGATCAAGAGTGATACAGTAATATAATAAATATATAAAGTATAAATCCTCTATAACTTAAATGCTTATATATTTTGCTTACACATATCTTCAAATTTGCTTCCTAACAAAAGGAGTTTTAGCAGTAAAGGGTACAGCTATTAGCACATCAGTGTGTCTAAGTGAGTTATTCTCAAAAGTAATGAAGCTGCACATAGGAGTTTAACAAAAAAAAAAAGAGAAATAAAGAGAAAAGAATCTCAGATTTTGATCCTGATTATGGTTTTAAAATGCATGACCAGCAGTGTCTTATCATTGGCATAGAGCAGCCTATGTGCATAGTAATTGGCAACCCTTAAATGTATGAATTTAATGAACCTGAACAAATAATTGCAGGGAACACTTTGCCTATTCAGATTAGTCCCTTCTCTGCACACATTGTTTTGAGGTGGGTTGGAATTCCATCTGACTTTTTATTCTGAATTACATTTTCACTTTTTAACACAATTTTGATGATCTGATACTTAACCCTAGCACTATATTTGCATTGCTGTATAAAACATTGAAAATAAGATCTTTGTTTTAAAAGCCTCTTAGTAGATCTTCATAGATTAGGAATCTAAGATGAAGGCTTTAAAACATTTTGTAATTTGATACAAATAACAACTGGATGTATGTCAACATTTTGCACAAACTGGCCTTTTTTTCTCCACTGGCCTGACTTGGAAGGCTTTGGCATAAATCCTCCTTCTTATTGCTCATCATGTTATTGGAGGTGGGAAGACCTCCCGGTAAGGCTAAAATCTTTCCAGATATATCTACATCAGCTATGCTGTCCCTGGGGTTGGAGACAGGATTATCCAGATTGAGTTATACATTGTAAAAATGTATGAATTTACAGTTAGGCAAATAAGGCCATAAAAGCAATTTTTAAGCTTCCAGCTTAAGGAGCATTTGTTGTTGGAAGGTGAAGCTGCTGCCTCACCTGATTTACTTGCTAAATCTGAACTGAACCTTCAGAGACTGAATATTTGAATAGTTGACTGCTTATGCTTGCTTACACATGAAGAAAACTCTGAAAGGCTGGGGGAAGAAACCCTGAACCTTCCCTTTAGCAAAGCCTGCACTTACCAGCAGCGAGGGCTAGAACGCACTTTTCTTATCTCCAGTGCTCATCGATGTGATTTCAGTGTTGATACTAATAATGGTTTGACTGCTGAGCAAAACAAAGAAGAAGGAAGCCCAGGAGCAGTGTCCCATTTTGGTGCTGTGGCAGGAGGACTTTGAGGCAAATGCTGCTGTTCTCTGCCCGGGTCAGTCTGTGGAGCAGCACATCCCAGGGAGAAGTTGAGGGCACCAGAGGTTTCCATCAGCCACGCACCAAAGGGCAACCAGCTGCAAGAGTGCAGGAGCACTATGACTCCCAGCCAGGCTGTTCCCAACTGGAGATCCCAACTGGCCAGCAGGTCTCGGGAGGTGATTCTACTCCTCTACTCTGCACTCGTGAGACCCCACCTGGAATAATGCAATTCAGTTTTGGAGTCCTCAACATAGGAAGGACATGGGCCTGTTGGAACGGGTCCAGCAGAGGGCCACGAGGATGATCAGAGGGATGGAGCACCTCTCCTATATAGACAGGCTGAGAGAGCTGGGGTTGTTCAGACTGGAGAAGAGAAGGCTCCGGGGAAACCTTACAACAGCCTATCAATATCTGAAGGGAACTACAGGAGAGGTGGAGAGGGACTCTTTACGAGAAAGTGTAGTGACAGGACAAGGGGCAATGGTTTTAAATTGAACGAGGGGACATTTAGATTAGACACCAGAAAGAAATTATTTACAGTGAGGGTGGTGAGGCACTGGAACAGGTTGCCCAGGGAAGTTGTGGATGCCCCATCCCTGGAAGTGTTCAAGGTCAGGCTGGATGGGACTTTGAGCAACCTGCTCTAGTGGGAGGTGTCCCTGCCCAGGGCAGGGGAGTTGGAATTTGATGACCTTTAAGGTCCCTTCCAACTCAAATGATTCTATGAACCACCCCTTCTCTGGCATCCAGGGCAAGATGCTGGAGTTTCCCAATTCTCATGATACCTGCTTGCTGACTGAGGCACACATCTCAACATCTTTAACAGTCGGGTCACATTTTCACTTTTTTTTTCCTTTTTCTCACAAAGCAAGAACCTCTTGGCAGTTTGCTAAGCAAACACCCAAGGAAGGAAGGATTCAGTCTTAGGAAGTGCAGAATTCATACAATTTTCTTAACAAACACAGGTGAGTGCACAGCTGAAATGGGTGCAACACTGGAGAGAAGTGCTGCTCGCTCTCTCTCCCCACTGATTCCAAGGGCAAAACAAACTACCAGGTACTAAAGTGCTTATCTTCCCCTTCGTGTCTGTCAATTTGACTACTACTTGTACGTGGGCAGCTTTCTAATATGAGACAATACTTCATAAGAGTGCCTAATCTGATGAATTCTCTCGGGAGTGTTATTTTTTTCTTTTTCCTTTTGTAGTCCTGAGCGTGGTCTGACTCCTCATATCACCCAGTCAATCCTCAAAGCCCATACTCCATTCTAATGGTAGCAGTGACCTTGAACTCACCTTGCTTTCCTGTACCATGAGACCTTTGTCTTTTGCCCTTTTACTGTAGGTACCCAGGGGTGTTTTGTTACCCAGAACTTGAAATGGAACTGGATTAATGTTGATTTTTAATGACTATGCACACTATTATTTTAATAATGACAGTCCAGGCACCCAGGCAGTGATCTTTCCTGACAATCTACAGGTGGACATACCCAGCTCAGAACACATTACTAAACACGTGTTCTGGCAGACTTTGGAGCAAGCAAACACAGACTTTTTTTTGCCCTCACCTTATTTTTTACTAAGGACTAAGAGGTAATCTTCTGTCTTTTGACTTGGCAGGGAGGTTTATGAGGAGGGGTAAGATCTTTCCTTCCTCAATCTGTTAAGAGACACCTTGAGCCTTAAAAAGATTGTTATCTGTCTTCAGGTGCTGCTTCTGAAGCAAATGGGCATGAACTTAAGCATGCAAGAGAAAACGTGGCTCTCACTGTCTTATAACAAACATCACACGTATCCTGCAGCAGGGACTATCTGTTTGTGCTCCAGATTTCAGATTCCATATTGTCAACAAAAGTCCTCTGCTGGAAATAGGCTCAGGCAGGGAAAGACAAGATGAGCCATTGGAGCCAGGAAACAACCTTCAGTTTTGGCACTTACAAGTCTAAACTCGTGACACACTGAAGGGACACGTCACACCACGGCACCTTTGTTACTGTTAATAATAACAGAGTTTTCTAAACAAAATTAGATCAGAGTAGTAAAAAGAAATGTCTTTGATCCTCATCAGTTCAGGCAGTGTGATGCACAGATGGAAGTAAATGGTAGATGCAACTAATACGCTCTTGGCTTTACAAAAGGTGCACTGTGACTGAGTAACTCAAATGCTGCATTAGATAAGATAAAAAATTCTCTAGAAAAACAAGAATTATTTAGAGGTCAGCTAAGGATTTGATATAGTGCCACATAGGAAATCATTAATTTACTGGAATAGATGGGGAAATTTATAGTGTTGGTGAGGTTAGTGAGGCACAGGGTCAGGGAGATCAGTTCTGGGGGCTGCTGGAAAGGGGACGTTTGGGTCAGAGGGAAGCTCATAGTGAAGTCATGCAAGGATTTGACTTGGTCTTGTTTTTATTTAGTATTTTCATAAATGATTTGGAAGCACATTAAGGAAATCTGCTCGTAACACAAAGAGGCACTCCTCATAGAGAGGAGGATTGGGATAACATACAAGGAGAACTGGATTACCATATGAATGGGGCAGGAGAAATGGGATAAGGAAGTGCAAAGTGCAAGTCCAAGCTGGTACAGATTACCAGTAATCACAGTTACTGTGGGATAAGTGTGCAGTGGTTATAAACAGTAAAGGCAGATGGAGCAGTCTGGCTATACAAAACTATGAAGGTGCTGCAGCCTCAGAAAGCCATAAATTTAATCATTTCATAAAGCATAGTGATTCTAAGAACAATTTAGGGTTTTATTCAACATAGATCGTGGAAACCATTAAACAAGGACCTGTGAAAAACAGAGGATGCTAGCAATCCATTTTCCAGAATGATCACAGAATCACAGAATTGCCTAGGTTGGAAGGGATCTTTAAGATCATCTAGTCCAACCATCAACCTAACTATGATAAAAAAAACCCAACCATCACTAAACCACATCACTGATGAATTCAGACTAGCACAGGTCTACAGAATAGCTACTCTCCAAAGGGGTGGAGAAATCTGATGTATGTACGGAGGCTAAAAAAGATTGGCTTTTTTTGTTTTGGCAGACGAAAGATGGTGAGGGGATTGAGTTTATGTCTAATTGAAATAAACAGCAAATAAGGAAAACAGGTCTAAAACAGCTAAGTTAGGAATAAAGTTATCAGAAGATTAAATGGCTATAAACCAGCTATGAGCAAATTGAGAAGTAAATATTTAATTCAAAGTTCCATGCGATGAAATTATGTGGAGAGAGAAGGATAATTTAAAAAATAATTAAAAATGTAGGCCTAGCAGTCTTTAGACTATATTAGTAAAGCATTTATTTTATTTTAACCTTAACCTCGGCATTCTTTAAAAACACTTTTTGCACACATTTACTTAAAATAGACTTTTAAAATACATAAGAAAAAAGGTTTTTCCTTGCCAGATAGAATCATAGAATCATAGAATCATAGAATTGTCTAGG
>BJBW01006920.1:45435-62913 GCA_004320125.1 Scolopax mira
CTTTCAGTGAAAAATTCTTTCCTAATGTTCAATCTAAACCTACCCTGTTGGAGCTTGATAGTATGACACTGTTCTCGGTATTGCAGCAGCCTTCAATGGTCAAGAAGTGTAAGCACAGGGAAACGCTGTAGCCCCAGGCTGATGGTGTTTCCTCAGCATGTCATGTGCCTTGGCCATCCACGTACCCAAAGCTGCAAGAGAATGACACACCATCAGCCACTCTGGAGGTGGAACAGGCAGAGCCTGGTGGGCAGCTCCTAATCTTTGAAAACACTGAACGCCAGACCTTAAACCCCAAGCACATATGAACTTCAATATTTCAGAAATTCATAACTTGGTCACATTATGGCAAATTTTCACATGCAGTTCTTTGGGCTATCAGATTTCCAGTCTATGCCTCAACAAAGCAGCTTCCCAACAGAACTGCTTGTAAAAGCTGCTCATGTGGACAAAGGCGTGTTCTTCTTTGGTCACAATATCAAAGCAGACTTCACCAAAACTTTTCACCAAAATGCCAGCCTTAGCTAGATGTGTGCCATGAAATGTTTCAGCCTAAGTAGTTTTAGGTTTTGCAACAATAAAATTCAGAGAAAAACAGTATCTCGTAGTAGGAAAAGGGTTGTTCATTAATAAGTATTAGAATCACTTATTTTTACACAGAGTGAGATTAATTTCATAATATCATTCAGAGGCACTGGAATCACATTTTGATACAGGTTATGATTAATGTCATAGTATGGTAAACACCTAGAGTCTTGCTCATACTTTCACTGATGCACATCAAAGTAGAAAACCAAAAAAACCCAACCTGTTCCATTTTCAAATGTTGGAAGCCTCGCGTCAGCAGCCCCCGCCTCCCCGGGAACCCCGCTCCGTGTGGATGTGCCAGCCCACGTGGGACTGGGGACACACTTGTAGCCGGCGTGTTTCAGCCTTTGGGGAATGAGGCCACCGATGGTGGAAACAAGATCATGTGATTTATGAGGAATAAGATGGAGAAACGTGAGAGGGCTTTCCGGAAAAGGGTTAACAGAGATCAGAGAAACCTCTTTCCAGAAAAAGTGTTTTAAAACGCATTTTAAGCATAGGTTTAAACTTGATAAAAGGATTTAAATAAAAAACAAAACAAAAAAGAATTGTGAATTCAGGTTTCTGTTACTTTTGAAGCCATTTAGCTCAGTTTTTAAACTATTCAGAAAAGAAGAGGGGATAAATTCAAGATGAATGTTAATTGCATCTAACAGCTTAACTAGAAGAACTGGTTGAGCTTCATTTGCTGATTTTTAAAAAAATCATTCATTATATTGTTGTTTAGCATAACAGCACTTTATAGTTTCAGATAAGATCAGAGATACACTGCATTTTCTGTTGTGTCAAAGACATACAGAAACACAATTCCCATCCTCAGATTGTAGAGCAAAGGAAATACTGCACATAAAATCCTGGTCCTGTTAATTCAATGTGAAAAGATATCATTCTTTTTAGGTTTCCAAACAGAACGGCACATTTTTATTTCCCCCATAAAGAGACTTAAATTCTGTTTTCTCTTTGATGGAACTATAGTTGATTTACAGATAGAAGGAGAAACAAGTAATTTTTCAAGGGCACTATAAAACTACAGAAATCAAACAGAAAGATATTTAAAATTTAAAGCAGAGAAGTCCACAAGCTGTGTGTCACTGTGGAGCACTTTCACATGGCCCCTGAAAGAGCTGTGGATTTAAATGCACATCTGTTAAGTGCTATGCGCTTGCTGTGTACTTAATATAACTGCATTAGAGTTCCTCTGAGTGGCTGAGAGTCCATCAGGCACGGTTTCCTATTTCCCAACAGCAGATGCCCATGAAAAACAAGAAACTGGCTAAGTCTAGGGTGGTATTTCCACAGACATCCCCCCCCCGCCGCCCCCAGCATTGAGGGGGATGTGTTGCTGACCTGGCAGTTGGCAATTTGCTTGTCCTACACGGAGAGTGGGGAGTTTGCCTGCTTGCACCGGTGTCTAAGTAAGGAATGTCAATATGGCTTACTCCCACCAAAAAAAAGGTTCCTGGGTGAAGGATGAAGTAGAGACTGAAGGTCATCGTGTGTGTGGTCTTTATCTACACAGCAGCCTGAACTTGTTTGCACATGCACGGTTACCCATGCACCACGCATGGGATGGGCCCATCAAAAATCCACATACACCTCTGGAAGATGGTCCTCCAGATGTGCACTTGCACAGAAGACCTTTAAGGTTTATAACGGTTTGCTTGTGCTCTCCTTCTAAGCTACTGCATCGATAGATATAACCATTGCCCAAAAGACACCAGTTAAATTGACACTACACAGCACTGAACATTTATATTAGCAATGGATTGACCTCTCTTCAAAGCAGGTTTGCCTGAGTGTTGGGAAAATGTTTATTCCTTTATACAGGATCTTATGCATACCACCTTCTCTTAAACATGCAATTAGAAAACTAAATCGTAGTGGTTGCCTTCAGCACCTATAATGAAACCAGTTTTCATGATCTTATTAATTCTGACTAATAATACTATATTCTGCAGGTAACTTCACAGCTTTAGAAGAGTGAAATATGCTGTACATAGTATGAAAGTGGTATACAAGTGTACATACTCCTACAGTTCAACAGTAAACCAAGTTACAAATCTGCATGTAAAATGGTTTCCATTAAGATAGTGAACAAACTGATAATTTGTTTAATTCTAAAGTGACTGCATTGCCACAGCTTCACAGATCCCAGCAGACCAAACGTGAAGCCCGCATTACATTATGATTTATTGCCCTACTTATTCTTGAATGTCAGAAAGATTATTTGCAGAGAAAGCTTGCTAGAGCTCATTAAAAATACATATTTTAGTGTTAGGAAAGCTAACCTGACATCCAGAGTATGGGGAACCCTGTGTCCAGAGAGGAGGATTGTGTAGGAGACTCTGATAGGTTTGTCTGAAGCCAAGCTTAGCTCTCAGGACATTTTCTTTGGACTCTTTGGTCTGTTCCTCAGAGGAGATGTGGACTAGCTCCTGCCTTGCAGCTAGGTGCTTCTTTTGATGCTCTGCAAGGCAGGGTATTTAGACCCTGCACTGCATACATGTAGACGAACTTCAAGCTGGGACTTGCCAAATCAACACACCTGGATGGGTGGGACACGAAGCTGAGTGCTTGCCCCTCCAGGTAGAAGAGGTCAGACCAAGTTGCAGTTGCACCTGAGAACAGGGAAGTGAAACAGGCCATGTGGGTGCTGGAGTTGTGGCACGAGGAAAGGAAAAGTAAGAAATATGCAAGTTAAAATGAGAAGAAATACAATAGCTTCTTAAATGCATGTTTAATAACTGAATGGGAACAGAAAAAAAAATTAAGTAACAGGGTTAATTGATTATTTAGTTATGTTATGCTAACCTATGTAATATTATCCAAATATTCCTATGTACATTTTTTAAAAATTAATTTAACACCAAACCCCAGATGCTGATATTCTTTTGTGTGTTAGGAGTTTTGTATAGCACAGGACCTGATTGTAGGCACGCTGTGGATGAGGGCTGGCAAGGGAGAGGAGGTCAGAGTGGCAGATCCCCAGTGTCTGTTTCATCGAAATAGTTTGGTTTTACAACTGACCATAAAATGGGAGGAAAGTCTTTTTCCATAGCTCTACTATTGCTTCAGCTTGGATCAAGAGGGTACTTTTGAAGCACGTCTTTCAGTGGTTTCCATTTACGCTGCTGATGTTCACATCGAGGAGCCCTTCTGCAGCACACACACTGGCTTCCATCTCAATCCAGCAGTGTGCCCAGGTGGCCAAGAAAGCCAGTGGCACCCTGGCTTGTATTAGAAATAGTGTGACCAGCAGAAGTAGAGAGGTGATTGTCCCCCTGTGCTCAGCACTGGTGAGGCCACACCTCGAGCATTGTGTCCAGTTCTGGGAACCTCAATAGAAGAGAGACATCGAGGTGCTGGAGTGGGTGCAGAGGAGGGCAACGAAGCTGGTGAAGGGCCTGGAGCATAAATTGTATGAAGAGTGTTTGAAGGAGCTGGAACTGTTTAGTTTGAGGAAGAGGAGGCTGAGGGGAGACCTCATCACTCTCTACAACTACTTGAAAGGACACCGTAGAGAGGTTGGTGCTGATCTCTTCTCACAGGTCATAGAACAAGAGGGAAAGGCTTCAAGCTGCAACAGGGTAGGGTTAGACTGGACATTAGGAAAAAATTCTTCACAGAAAGAGTGGTTGGGCATTGGAATAGGCTGCCCAGGGAGGTGGTTGAGTCACCATCCCTGGATGTGTTTCAGAGTCTTTTAGATGTGGTTTTGGGGGATATGGTGTAGGGGAGAACTTTGTAGAGTGGGGTTGATGGTTGGACTTGATGATCCCAAGGGTCTTTTGGAACCTGAATTCAATTACACTCACCTGGAAGACATTCTCCAAAAGCACACCTAACATCCACCTGCTCCTATGGGGCCAGACTAGTCCTAGTATCAAGTAAGGCCCCAGAAATTTATACAGGGCCAATACCGGGTGCTTGGCATGAAGCGTTTTGCTCTGTCACCCAGCTGCTGGTGGGCTACGTCCTCACTCCCTAATGCCTGAGAGCCCAGCCTTTGCTCAGCACAGCCTGTGTGTCATACGCTGCCCCCCTATAAGCCTAGCAAGCTCCATCCTGAGGGATAATAGGCGTTTTTTTTAGCCCAAGTTGTTCTTACTGCAAGCCTCTTCCAGACTCCCTCTGCTCCACTGATTAGGAACACTCCACCACCATTTCAGGAGCCTGCTTCCTTAGGGATAGATTTTGAAACTTAGTGCAGAGTGTGTAGAAAATTAAGTCAGTACCTCTGTTTCTTCCCATTTTTAAGTGAGTGAAAATAGAAGTCTGGAATGACTCTAAAGAAAACCACTAGTAACAGCCATAAGTCGTGACCACCCATGAGTGGAAAGGGGGGGGTGTAAGAACAGGGAGGCTGTATAAATCTGGAACTGATTGCATTCACTTTAGCACTTCCCTGCCTGTTTGTTTCTATTTGCAATGTTAAATTCCAATTTTTATTTTTAGACGAGTGGATTTTAATGGCTTAACTGAACAAATTGACTTATTTTCTAATTGCAAGCAATAATGATCATTAAAACAGCATCTATTAGGAACACCACAATTTTAAATAAATTCATTATATATCCAACACACAAAAATATAAACCATGTAAACACTGATGAGAGCTTGGGGTTCTGGATATAGGTGTGAATTGTTTTGATTAGAGGATTAGGGTCCTTAAAGTTTGGGCAGAATTTCAGGTTCCTGGGTGGGCTGTAGCAGATTGATGGCTTTTTATCTGCAGACTGCTGCATTTAGCCTATATGTTCAACGAACTCACTCAGTTGTGTCCTTTTATAGAGGTTCCCCTACTTCATGCCATATTTTTTGCTTTTTATTTCTCTCCAGGATTGTTTCCTCATTCATCCCTGGCACTACTGGAGTCTTTCTCAGCAAAGAGAAATACCGACCGAAGCATAAACAAAAGCTGAAAAAAACAGAGTCCCCAAATGGATAATCTCATAGATTATTCCATGATTAATTATCCCAGATTTATCAAATGCCGCATCCAAATAAGGTCAAACACATAATTGTAATCTTCCTCAAGACACGCAACCACCCCCTTGCACAAACCTTATTTTCTATCACAGAAAGTTGAAACTGGCTTCCATGAATAATGATAGAAAAAAGAAATAATGTTGATCCACTCTGAGCTATGTACTCAACATGTCAAGGAGATCATTAGTGACTGACACCAACGACAGACAACAAGATGTCTCTTTTGTGCCTGTCCTTTACTGACATTCCTGTCGCATCCTATCCACCAACCTCGTGTAGGGATCCTCTCGTGCCTTGGATCAAAAAATTTCCCTGTTATTGTTAGTGGTTTATGCGTATCACCATTTTGTTCTGTTTTTCACTATTAGTTTTGTTTGTATTTTAACCACCTGAACGAAACAGGTTATTCACAGCAGACATTTATTCATTTATCTGTACATGGTTGAGTATCGTCTTTTTAATAGGTTATAAGACCCAAATCCCAGAGGGAGACTCACAAATTCACTTCATTTCCCTGATTTCACATTTAGGTCTCCACATTAGCTATAAATGTGTAAAACCACATGGAGGTAGTTCCTATTTACTACAGGGCTGAGGAGGCACATGGCTCTTTTTTCTTTCACCATATGGCTGAAGTACCTCGCACACAAGCAATTTGTTCTGATTCAGCTGTTTCAGCAGAAAGGATTTGCAGAAGCAGGATTGGGAAATACACAGGATTGTCTTTCACTTCTGTGACAAGAGTTATATTTTTAATTAGCCCCTGTTAGTCTTCCGAGGGCAGCTTGTAAAAGTTTAATTCTCTATCTCAAGTTTGAGTCACACTTGATAAGGCCGTTTTTATGTGTGTTTAGGGACCAGTTCTGAAAGCATTTTTAGGTTTTTAGAAAAGTCAGTTCCTTGGCAAATTCTGTCGATGAAAGGTAAGAATTTTGGATGTGCTTTTCTCCCAGTAGACTTAAGTTACATGAAACTTATTGAAGATATAGGGAGCAGGAGGTGGTGGTCAATATGCTCCTTCACTGTAATCTTAAGAGAACCAGCTGTTGGGAAGATACACAATATGTGTATATTATTTTAAATACCTGAAGGCCCAAAGTTTGTACACTGGGAAAGAATAAAAAAACTAGGTCGTCTAATAGTGGACAGGAGAAACCTGTAGATTAATGTATTCCCTCTCACTTGTTTACACAATAGTATTATTAATATCAAAGCAATTGGATTATCTGGCAAGTAGAAAGA
This sequence comes from Scolopax mira, assembly GCA_004320125.1. Taxonomy (NCBI): domain Eukaryota; kingdom Metazoa; phylum Chordata; class Aves; order Charadriiformes; family Scolopacidae; genus Scolopax; species Scolopax mira. Next base: position 52,255 of record BJBW01006920.1, read on the forward strand.
AAAAACTGAAAAGGTGAATTTGAATTAAGTATTAGTAAATTAAAAAATAGCATTTAAGGATAAGCTTTGACTAAAAACTGTAACCAACATAAGAAACAGAGAAAAAGCATAAAGCATAGACCAGCCTTATTGATTTGCAGTGACGTTCTGAGATTTTTAAAATAACATCACCTGAATGAATGTGGTGTTGCACATGTTTAGGACGGGGGAATACAACATCCAAACGACTTGTAAAATGTTTTGAGTTTGTAATTTAACATAATACACGGGACAGATTTGGTGATGCCTTAAAAATTTATCTCTAATACAGCATCCTGTCAGCAGTGCTACTGTTAATAGCCCGTGAGAGACCGTCCCTTTCATGTCATTGGCCCTTCAGCTTTCAGTTTAATATTTAAGCTGTTTCTAATTGTGTTCAGCTAAAGCGTGGCATACAGTTTATGGACATGGATGTCATTTTAATTTCAGTAAAAAAAGGGGAGAAGAGAGGCAAAATTTTAATCTGCTCTGTTCCCAGAGTTATTAAGTGGTAAACGAGGTAAAAGTTTTCAATGTTTCACTTTTCCCAAATTTGTCCACGTGTTGATTTCTTCCCCTAAACACAATTCTAATGCACTGTTAAGATAATACATTCATATATGTAGCCAGGAACTAATCAAAACACTCAACTTCAACTTTCTCAACACAGACCAAGAAAACTAAATTAGGATCTTGTTCATGGGGGGGGAGGGGTGTGTGTGTGTGTTAATGATGAGAAAAGGAGCTCTGCACACGTTTCAGGACATTGCATTGGTTTTCATCAACGCCAGAAAAAAACAAAGCGAGTGCAAAGTCGATCTGGAAACTAAACCCTAATGTGGGTTTTAGGAAAGCTCCTGAATTGCTGTCAGTGGATATGCCTTGTCCTGTGTTTCACACATCACTGACCACCCAGGGCACCTCCGTGGGAGCCAGGTGGCCTCCCTCACCCTTTTCTTAGCAAAGGTGGCAAGATGTACACTCCAGCCTCGCGGGCTTTAGGGGAATAAAATACCTTTGCCTATCTCCAAAGAGACAACGGGATGACAGGGGGGGAAAAAAACCACCAAACAAACATTTGGGAGAATCTTTCCTTTTGTGATTGTTATAGCCATCACTGTCCCCACGGAGCTGGAGGTTGGGGAAGAGGAGAGAAATGCTCCCTCCTGCCCTTTCCCCTGGCTGGTGGAAATGCATCATCTCATCTGCCATCTACAGACCATCTTTCACTTAGGAAGGGGCTGCGGCTCCTTGAAAGATCCCTGTTGGAGGAACCAGCTCATCTTGAGGCCAGAAAGTAAGGCCGTAATGAGAAGCTCAGCAGAAAACTGGACTTCTTTAGCGCTGTCAAGACAACCCTAGTCATCCAGCAAATCCTTTCAGGCAGGAAAACTGGCTTCCTGGAGTTTGCCTAGACAGTGTGCTTCTGCCTAGTTCGTATCAGAGGTCCAAAGGACAGCAAATTAAAAGATATTCTTGAATATCAAGTCTATGGGGCCGTGGAGGCACAGCCTGTAATGGAGGAGTAGGGTTGGTTGGTCGTATGGCAGGGGGAGGAGGCATCTCCCTGCTAGTCGTCTGTGCTCATTTTGCTGATTGTGGGAACAGTGGCCTTAGGGGCATTTAATAAAAAATGACTAAGGAAGAGACAGGAGTGGGGCTATATTACCCGTCCATTAACCAGCTATGCATGAGAAGAGACATTTCTCCCCCTGGAGCAGTGTAGCAAGGGACATACAGTCTTTGCACGGGTGCTCTGCTCTTTGTGTTGTCTGAGAGAATTGCACCTTAAAGATACAGCACAGCTTTTACCCTTTTTATGGCTTTACTACAGTTTGTTTGGGTGCAAATTGCTGTGTTATAAGGCAATTCTTTGGCATGGCCACTTTAAGGCCAATGTAATTTAGCATGAGCTGAGTTATTGCAGGGAATACCGAGTTGGTGTACAATACCTGCTTGCTCTTACTTGACTGTTGCTAAATTTCAGGGTAAGACTTCCAGAATAGTTTATAACGAATTTATAATGCCTCTCACTGAAACACACAGCCTACAGGAATAACTGTGAGAGCCAATTTCATTCTGGCCTGAGCAAGAACAACACGACCACTGAGATGAGCAGAAGCTGATCTGTCCTAGGACAAGGGTATCGCCATGTAACGTAAATTCTTTCAGTAAGTGATTGGCAAGTTGATTTATAGTGATTTCTGATGGAGCTACTTTATCTTTAGGTATAATTAAAGTAGGTAGACACACGGTGAAGTTTTTCAAGATCGCACCTGATGTTCCCCAAGGGAACTTTCAAAGTCCCAGATGGTGGTGGGGCACTTGACTCCTGTCGACTCCAAACTTCAATCAGTTCCCGTATTTCCCAGCTGTATTTCCCAGCTGTAACTTTACTGTTCTCCCCTCCGATTTCCCAGAGGCGTGAACAACCAAATGTTCCCAGTGAATTTAGCTGGGAGCTACGGAGAACCGTGAAAATCAGTCTAGGTAGTTTCATGCCTCGATGAGAGCTGAGAAACATGCTCTGGCCAATTTGGACTTGCCTTTCAGGGCTGCTCACCCGATTACTTTCTCCGTCCTGGAGCACACCCATAGTCACGGGGAGGAGAGGAGTTAACCAGAACCCACCGGGTTTTCTTGTAGAATTGTGGTTTACAAGCAATACTTTTTTACCTAACCACCGTTATGAGGGTAACCATAGTCATCAGCTGCCCATGACCACATTGACTGTTTCGTGACAGAAGGAAAACTGCTCAAAAAATGATAAGTCCTGTTTTGTAAAGAAGAAGGAGAGGAGGAAGGGAAAAGAGACCATTAAAGACCCGCATGCTCCTGATGATAATGCCATACATCACCCCAAAATCGCTCACAGGTGTACACGAGTCCCACCGCTCCTTCTAGCCCGATTTTTGTATGCAAGGTCATCCTCCTGGTGCTACCTTAGAAACTGGCCTTATTCTATAGAGGACATTGAATGATAACACTGTGAGTCAGCTGACTGCTGTGTCACAGAGCTGCTGCTTTCTACATTATCGCAACTGCCAGAGCTCTTACTGCTGCAGTTTTCTAGTCGCAGTGCGGCAAAGCAGACGCATAGAACCAGGCACAAAGCAGCATAGGTTTTTTTCATTCTTGCCTTTTTCATACGAGGGAGATTTTCCTGGTGTTAGCGTAGGAACAGACACGCAGCCTGGATGTGTTGGCTTCAGCCTGGCAGCGTTTTCAGCTGAGCAGCGGAGCTCTGTACCCAAATTGCCTCTGCGGAAGAACGCCTGGTTTCCCACTTTGTGTACTAAGACGGGGTTTGGCTTTTTTTTTTTTTTTTTTTTTAATGCCACGGTGATATACCTGCAGCACTAGGACAAAGGAGATGGTACTTGCCACTGTTTGTCCGACTGGGGCCTTTGCAGGCACTCCATTGCCGAAGCCGTGCCAGCGTCCCAGGGTCCTATAGATTGGTAATACAGATCGCTGCAATTTCTTACATCAGTTAGAGCAAAGCTCAAACAACAAACCAGACTCTCTGACCTAAATCAATCCCAGTCCTTCTGGATACAGGGGCAGCAATCGACTAGCAATGACACAACCAGCCATCAAGTGGAGAGTCTCTGGGATTGCAATCTGTATCAGTTGGAGTCTGAGAGAAGGAAACCCTTTCGGTTATCCAGTCGCTTCTCCTTCTTCTAATACTACGATTACTACAACTACTACAACTACTACTACTTCTGGTTTCCTTGCCTGTAAGAAGCTATTAATCGTGCCTGGTCTCTGAGTGTATATTCGCGTGGATTAGTCTGTCTGTAACGCAGCCCTTATCTGCTCCTGCTGGAAATCAGGGCACGAAGTCAGCCTGCTTTAACAGTTGTTTCTTTCTGCGTGATGCTATGCAACTAGAATGGGTTACACTGACAACAAAGGAACAAGCACAAAGCACCACTTTCTTTGCTGGACTGTTACAGGAACATAACTCTTCTTCGATATGACGCCCTGGTCTCTTTGCTGGCTTTTTTTTTTTTTTTTAAGCTTTTTTTTTCCTTTCCTTTCTTTAATTCATCTAATCGAAGAGCCTAACAGACACCATCGTGGATGTGGTTTTTAATGACTTGGAAAAGACAGCCTGTGGAGACTGCGATTTGAGACAGCAACACATTTAGGTTATTGCCAATTTGAAATACTTGGTTTGTGAAGCACAGCCCTAAGGGACGAGCTCAGTAACTGAGAAAGAGATTGTAGATAAAGAAATAAAAATGACAAGCGTAATGGAGGCTCTGCAAAAGAGACTGTCAGAGAATCAGTTCATGGATGGCAATTTCACCAGTCTGAATCTGAATAATTCATAGATTGAAATTACCCTGCTTTCACCTTTCCATTTAAACCGGCATGATCTGAATCTCTAATAAATTTTCAAGATAAAGTAAAATGCCAATTTGAATCTGAAGAGCTTTTAAAACCAGATGCTACACCCTGAATCTTTCGATACCTTTCACAATTATCCTGTGAGAACCGCACTTCATCACGAAGCACCATTACCAGTGAAAATTACTGTGATTACAATAGCAACAATAGAATACCATCAAATGATCTCTAATTTACCTAATTTACCAAGGCTGACTGTGTGCCCATTGTGTTTCACTACGCCTGGCATTGGATCAATACCAGAGTGGAACAAAAATGCCTTAGCGTGTGCTTCCTTTCGGTACCTTTGACTTTGACAGCACAGGAGGGGAAAAAAAAAAATATATATATATATAAAAATAAGCCTATCTACTGTTAAATGTTTTTACAGCCGATCTACACGCCTGCTGTAGGATCTGATTGATTCGCCATGATTTTCTATAGTTGCTGGGTATCGGATGTCAGTGTGTTACTGATGTGTTTATAAGGTACAGCCATGCACAAAGACTGCAGGCAGGCGAGTACCAGCAGAGAGACCCTGCACTGCTGCTCCTGCAGCGCTCTCGCAGGGGAAGCCAAAACCAGTCCGGTGAATAATTCCTCCAAACGCTTCCCAGCATCACCGGTCTTGGTGGCACTACATGGAAAATGTATGCAAAAAAGCTATGGTCAAGGAAAAAAAAAAAAAACCAAAAACGTTTGTGTGTAATGCTAACAAGATTTCTCTCCCCCCCCCCTTCCCTCCCTCTCTGTTCAGCAATTAGCGTGTGGTTGTGAGAGAAACGGGCTGCGGCTCCTTCTGGAGATGTGTGTATGTAGGTATGCATGCACATACATAAATGTACAGATACTGTGATTTGTGAATACGTGCCGACCACTCAAAGTAACAACTTTCTCTCTGACGAGCCAGGCGCAGTGTTTTGCCACAATCTGCTGCGTTGTAACAAATCCCTGCTTTGGAGGTGTAAATTTCCTATAGGATGATGCACGACTTCTGGAACAGTAAGTAGCGTTTAAGCAATGTGTTGGTGCCTATAGCTATGATACAGAATGCTATTTTAAGCATAGTTTGAGTCGTTTTAGCATAACTACAATGTGGAGATGTGAAAAACATACAGAAGGCTAGAAACAGGCATTCTTCATAGAGATGACTGTATCTACTGTCTGTATGAGAGTTGTACACTTCAGGCTTGTTTTTCATTTTATAACCAGATTTACTCTGCCTTCAAGGAATAGTTTCTAAGGGAGGAAGGTAAGCAGTATTTCTCCTTATTTATATGACTGTGTCATGTTTCTTTTGGGGAAAGTGCATGCTTATAGCACACAGTTATGTCATAACTCGTGTCATCTCTTTAAGTCTTTTGGTATTTGTTCATGTTAAAACCGGAGACGCACATTTAAAATATGGCTTTTTATTCTAAATACCCTCATAGAAATGCTATGCAAAAAAAAAGAATTTAAAGACTGGGTTTGCATTCAGCTTTGACTCTTTAATATTACTCAATAAGAACTTATTCTACCTAAATAATAATGTTCTTGAAACCTTTGGATTTTAGATATTTTGTCTTCTTTAAACACGATTTACTGTACTTCTAAATTTCCTGTATATGAGTGGAGATTATTCTCTAGAGGGAGAAGAGACAGAAGATTTTACAGCTTGAGCTGTGATAACAAAGGAATTTGTAAGGGTAAAAATATGATTATACAAAAATCTTGGATTTTGAATTACTCAGTAACATGATTTAGGAAACTGTTTTTCTTAGAGAATATACTCTTGAGTTACTACACTATCTGAAATTAATTAGTCCATTCAGTCTATATTTATATTCTTCACTTTCACTTGATATTCAAAACTTAACAAAGAAAGATCCTTGTACAGAGCAAAGACTGAAACTGGCGAAAGTATAAAACCTACATTCTGTTATTGGGGTAATAAACCCAAGAGATTCAGATCAAACTTTTCTAGAGAGAATTAGATGTTTTGGTTTAGATGTTCTACAATGAGCATTTTATGGTTTTGTGTAAACAAATACAATATATACTGATAGAACCACTATACTGCCAGGATCATGCAAATAAGAATGTGAATGTTTTGCAAAATACCAAACAATCACCTGCTAGCATTTACATTATTACCACCATAATCTTCTAGTATCATATACTGTTTTGAAATCATGGTCTGTTAACCATTTTGATTCTGTACTTGCAGTCAAGTTTTTTTTTTAACCAGCATTATCTGCCACAACAGTCTGTGGGGGACTGCTGGCCATGGGGTGTAGATGTCCTCATTAACAACTAACTGCAGAGCAGATCTAATAAGGCCTTCAAACGCTCTTGGCAGTTTCATCTAAGGGCCCGACCCAAATTATACTGCAGATCCACTCTGGTGTCCTCTAACTTACTTTTTGTGTTTGTATTTCCAAATTTTTAATGTGCCACTGGCTTTCTCCCACTGCTCCACACTGGCCTCACATTTTAAAATATACAATGCTGGTCAGGCCTAATATATTTTCTTCATGTAAGTCACTGCAGTAGTTGCCAGAGGATGTTATGACAGTGCCCTCAGGAGGTGAGGTTATCTGCCTGTGAGACTCTGTTATGAAGCACCCTGAGAAAGTTTTAAAACCTCAGGAAGTAAACTCTGCCTTTTGGCTGGGGTGTGTTTCAAAGTCTGACAGTAGGATGGATTGCACGAGCAAGTGGGGGGAAAAAGCATTAAAACCTTTTCAGCCACAGGATCAGAAAGTGAATATTAACAGTATTATCTCATAAAAAGCATGAATATACAATCAGCTGTATCATCAATGTATTTTTTGATATGGCTATAGCTAATCAGGTGCAGTCCAGCTGAACTGTTTAAGCTGTATACTTGCATACAAATAAACAAATGGCAGACTGCAATACTTAATTTCTAACACAAAGCCACCGATTTTAGCAACAGGGATTCAACAGCTAATCTACATTACATTACAAGATGCGTTAGTCTGGTTTTGTGCTTGTGTTTCACCGTGTTACACCTGTCTATAAATGAATCTGCAATGGCTAAATAAGGGTCAAACAACTTTTTTTCCATGAGCTCCCAGTTAGAGGGAATCATTCACTTGAGGAAAAGTCCCTCTATGCATTTGATGGACCCATGCCCTCATCTGCAGCCAGGAAGTGATCATGATGCAGCTGCGTGAGTGAAAAGTCACACTGGAGTCTGTTCTACCACCACTGAAGTTAATAGCAAGACTCCCTGTGCCATCAGCATAAAAAATGGATTAATTAATTTCCTTCCATCACAGCTCTCCTGTGAAAGTCATTCCTGTTTTGTTTCATTTGGGTTTTTTTTTCTTTTCCTTCTTTTTCCTAAGACTCCAGTATAGTCGACATAACATTGAACAGAAGATGCTTTCTGAGCATGACCTGAGCTAAATATACACCGAAACCAGCAACTCAGGAAAGGCTTACGTGCAAACTGAAGGGACCTTCTTGACTGTAGTTTTGCTGATAGCATTTGTGCTCACCAGTTTGACAATTCTGTATTCTTATCAGCTGCTATAAAACACACAAGTTCTGATCTGTAACGCTTGTATCTATTTGGACAAGAGCCCTGAGGAGAAGACGGTTTGTTGTGGGTTTGGATTTTTTTTTTCACCTTACTTTGAATTAATTGTAACTGACTATGGAAACATGATCCCCTAAGCATGTAGAGAAATGCATTATTGATAAATATGTACAAAGTATCTCTAGATTCCTCTGCACTCTGGCTGCTCTGAATTTCACACCATTATTCACAGACAAAAATGTTAGGAGGAAAGTAAGGCTGAAGTAACACAAAAGGATACCAGCAGCATTTCCAAACCAAACCTTTCAATGCAGGAAATCCAGAGTTAAACAGAAGAAAATCCAAATGGGTTCATAGATACAATTAAAATACCTAAGCAGCTTACTCCCTTTTTGATGCCTTGTGATAACTGCAGGATGTGATAGAGTAAACAATTTTGCCATTTCAGTTTATGTTATACAGATACGATCAAAAAACACCTCTGGCTTCAGAAGCATTTGCATTGCATTTCACAGTATCAGTGCAATTTCTTTATGGACCATAAATGTACATCTGCTCTGTGCTTTCAGCTGCATAACTGTAATGTAAACAAAAGTTATATTACAACTGAATGATTTCTGACTGACCGAAAGGGGGAAATGAATTCTGAAATGGGAATTGCAGTGCAGACAATGAATTTCCCAGGTCTCATGCCAACAGAGCTACTTGTTGTGGGTTTTCTAGATCAGGTTAAACTCCTCATTGCGTTAGAACTTGTCTTAACAAAAACAAAGTTAAAATGAGTGATCATTCAAAATATGGCCTCATTCGTGCTTGAAAACTTGCTCTTTTTTAAAAACTACATTTGATACTATTTCTGCCACAGCCCCTGTCTCAAAGTTTACCAGGGAATTATATCCAATAGCATACTTGTCCCACCATAGCTCATCCATAGCTAATCATGCATAGCACACACAATGAGTTAACACCTGTGGAAAACACTAAATTGGTAAATGCTGTTAAAATGGGAAAAAAGAAAAAGAAAAAGAAATTGGTAGACTTGATTTGCCATAGACTGATTGCCATTGAACTGTTCACTTACACTCAGCATTTCATAGGGATTGTGCAGAATGCAATGTACAGTGAAATTATACTCAAAACATTCAATAGAAAAGCCTATTCTCATACTCACTCGTTGGTGTTTCTTCTGTCTCCTGTGTTCATTCGAAAACCGTCTCCACTGGCTCAGCAGTCACAGCAACCAGACACTCCTCTGACCTGCAGGTAGTAAGGGATGGTAAGAAGCTCCACCAAGAATAGGAAACTGATGAGATCCCACATTCTCTGCTCCTAAAGGCAATTTCCTGGTTGGTGGGGCTGGGGGAGAGGGAAATATGCAGAGGGACCTTGAGGGTGGGAAACCATTTATATACAACATTCGTCTGTCTTCTATGCTAAAGCACAAGTGGAAAAATGTCATTATAAAGTAATTGAAGAGGAGTAGGAACATCTTTAGATTCCATGTTTTCACAGGCAGCTCAGCTCTTCTGTAAACTTGTCGTATTTATACCTAGCGTGAGCACCACGTAGCCAAACTCCAAGTCACCCAGAAAATTTAACTTGTCAATCAATATTGTGACTGAGGAAAAGCCAACACACTACAATAATGTTTATTCATATATATATATATATACACATAGTCCCAGCATTACTTTTCAAAACCAGCTTTAAGGCCTTTTTATTTGCATGCAAATGTAGTTATACATGCCACTGTGCCTGTAATATCTATAAATTGGTTATATTAGCGTAAGCAGATACATCCCATTTAAAATGGCATTTTGGGCTATTTCTTTTAAGTGATATAGCACAGCCTTTATTATGCATAAATCATATCACCTACCTTTTCACGAGGGGCAACCTCTGTCTTTGTCAAGCTGATGAGCTTGATCTGGGTAAGAATTACAGCTTCAGCTTTTTTTGGTATTTTATGCTTGTTTTATTATATTTAGGAGTTGAGTGCATCCTTTCCTCTGCCACAGAACTTCATGCTATGCAATTACTTAAGCTTTTTAATGATGTGGCCTTCATCTTCAGAATGCCCAACAGCTGTGCATGACTTGCTCAATTACTGAGCTCTTATGACAGTATCTGGTCCATGGGAGTATGCATAGGATGGATTTCCCTATCAAGGAATAAAAAAGTGTAACTTTCTGGTGCTTCAGATTGTTTGCCCCAATTTAGACAAAACTTCTTAATCTCTGGGTCTTTATTTTATTTTTGTAAATAAGACTCTCTAAACACAACTTTTTTGCCTTATAGTGCGCTTTATGAAAAAAAAATTCATTAGCAAATGTGAGTCAGATAATGAATAGATAAGTGTCAGGGGAAAATCCTGCTGGAAACTAGTGCTCCCATCATCCATGCTGTGTATGGTAAATTAGGAGCAGGCTCTTCAGGAAATGAGGACAAAAAGACTGAATTGCTGCTCACTGAGAATTTGTCTCAAGCACAGAATAAATTTTGCACCCAATGCTGTTGGCTCTTGTGTTCACCCCAGCATTTTCCCATTTTGGAAAACACCCATCTTGTCACGATCTCTCTGCCCACTCAAGCCACACTTCTCCAGGCTCCCTACTCTTTTCCTAACAGCTTTGCTTCCCCACCCTAGATCCCCCTCTTTGGCTAGTCAATCCTCATCCTCTCCAAATAGACTT
>BJBW01006920.1:63028-119755 GCA_004320125.1 Scolopax mira
TTGACTATTCCAAAGAATTTTAAGTTTTGGTGGTACTTCAGGAATGCCAAGGGCAAAAAATTTAATATAGTTGTCAAGGGGTATCATGAAAGTGTGAAAAAGACTGGGTACCTTACCATAATAATAATTTTTATTTATGTATAAAGCATTAAGATGCTGTCTTCATTTGGTACTGAAAAATTCCCAACCTTCCTTCTGTATTGGCAAAGGTTCTTTGATTTTCCACTACAGCAGTGGTCCAGCAACTCCCGGCAGCTGTATGCTTCTAAACAGATAGTTTATCTTCTCTGTAGATGCATTGGCCACATTCTTTTACAATTTCTGTGCATTCATAACAATAGGCTGGAAAATATTTGCATTAGTATATATTTAGTCACAACACGTATCAAGAAAAATCAATGTCATTGTGCAAAGCACAAAGGGAAAACAAAAGATCTACAGTTTGGAGTTCATTTTTATGGGACTGAAGAACAGTCACTAGTCTGAGAAAGCAATATGCTATTTTGAGACACTGAGAGCAGACAATTTTTAGAAAACACACACACACAAAAAATAAAGCTATAAACTACAAGCTGAAAGATTCACATTATATATGCAACCCAGTTTTTTGAATGACCTCATTGCAATTCTCTTACCTATTTTTATCAAAAATGAAGACGTACTTGTAGTGGCGAATAGAAAATTGCATTTAAAAGAAACTGTGACTCCCCCCCTCCCCAGATAAATAACTGTGGTTTCAGGCCCTGATTAGGTGTCAGAAAAATTAAAGATTTAAATAATAATAATAAAAACCTCCTAACCAATCACTCTGGAAGCATTCACAAATTTACATGTAGCAGAATGTAATTTAATTTACACATAAGTCTTGAACAAGTTCCCATCTGCAAACACCAGTTTTTAAAGCTCGTTGTGTCTTCTACAAAGATTAAGAATTTATCAGGCTTGGGTTGGAGCGACTTCTAGAAATATTCTCCATATTTATCAGTAGTCACTTAATTATAATGCAAACAGATCTCTTACCTTCATGTAACAACCTACCACGTAGATAGAAAAGTTTCTGGAGTTTCATTTGAACAACTCAGAGTAAGTTGCTCATTTTCATTACCCATAGACAGAACATTGCATTTTTAAGAGGCAGACTTGAAATAAGGAAATCTAGAAAAGAAACTAATGTATCTTGGAATATCATGAGTAGAGAAACTTGTTGGTTTAGACAGACCATAAGAATTTGTGGATATTCCTATTATGTAAGCTTGGGGGTTTTTTTTTGATTATTATAACTATAAGGGTTATAGTTATATAACCCAGGTTGGGCTGTTTTTTTGTTTGGTTTGTGTTTTTTTTTTCTTTAAATGAGATTATGAACTCTATTAGCGCTGTGAGCTCACTTAAGTTCCTTCACAACCCATGTTTATTTAATCAATATTGCTGTGTCTGCATGAGAAAACTCATTAAATAAGTGAGCTGAAACTGAAGTTAGATGAAGGAAGAATGGTGGCTTTTGCACAACTAGGAATGCAATTTTCATTGATGATGGACAAATATCTAGTTATTTTAGAAGTGCCTGACACTGAGTTTCTTAATAATGTGATACATTTACTCTTTTCCCCATCTTTAAAGATTTATAGCCATTTGCAAAGTACTTTCATTTAATATTCTTCCCTACTATCAAAGAGGTTTATCCAGTTTTCTGACAATTAATCTATACAGACACTACAGAAGCTATTGAAACTGTGTTTAGTAGCTTCTCAAATATTAAATTTTTCTGTTGGGTTAAAATGTAATCTATTGGGAAAACTTACTTCAAAAATCAGCACATCCAACTGTCAGAGATAGAAGAAGGACCTGCCAGAAATTCAAACTAGTCTGACACAAACATTAATCAGAAATCATGGGTTATTGCCTCTTTTTCATGCTATTTTCAGTGTTGATGACCACTAGAGCCTTCCTGACAACTAATTTAATTCTTTGAAGCTCAGTTTGCTAGTTAAATCATTAATCCTTTCAGGGTTGGAAAACTATCTGAAGCATAACTTCAGATCTTGCTCCCTTTGCATGACAGCAGAGACTTGAGAGGTCTCAAGCAAAACCTGGAGATGATAAATTTAGATAAAATCTAACCATAGTAAAGAGAACACTAGGAGCAGAGCATGTGGTGCAGGAACTGAGACATGAGACAGATATTAGAAGGTATGGGACTAAAATCTGATCTTCATGGCTTGTTAAGAATAATCTTTAGCAGGCTACTCTACCCGGTATTAGCCAAATCCTCTCTTTGAATCCCTGCTGATCTTCCAGTTTCTGTTCATGACTTCTTTGCCATCAGGAAAAGCGTAAAACATTAACTGAGAGACACCTTTGCTTTCACCTACCTGCGCTCTTCTGAGCACTGATTGTACCTAATGTGTTAAATTTCTTCCCATGTTGTAGCTGCCTTTTCGTTGTGCACAACCTTCAGAAACATACAATAACTTGGCACTTAGAGTAGTTCTTTTTTTCTCCTCCCTGGAAATTGTACTTTTGCTTTCAAAAAGCGAAATCAAGAGCTATTAATTTACAAGTGATAGTAAAACTTTACAAAGTCCCATCTGCTCACCGGGTGCTATTAGGATGGGCAGACCAGACTTCACAGAGGGGAAGAACATTCCTCAGCAGTCCCTTGTCACTTGTTCAACAGGCATGTCATGGTGACCTCCTAGGAGCTTCCTACGGGGAGAAATAACAATTCCTCATCAGAAATCTGTCCTTCTAGATCAGACCATAACACTATCAAAAAACTTACTTGTGCTCCCCATACAGAAGTAAAAAATTAAAGGAAAAAAAAAAAAAAGTAAAAATTGGCAGCTGTGTCATAAGTGTCATGGCTGGTATCTGAGCAGCAACCTCAGATGTAAAGAATTTGAAACTGTATTATTAATGATCTGAGTTTCTTTTATTCTTAAAATCTTACTGAGGCCTTCAGGCTTGTTGTTTCCATTAGCTGCTAAACGCAAAAGCTGCTGAATACAGTAGCTAATAACTACAAGTAAGAAGGGGTTAAAAAGGAAGAAGAGAAAAACCAGTTTCATACAAAAGGTATATGTATCGACTTTTTTGAAAAAAAATTGACTTTTATACTTTTGACTATTTTGCGTTACTTTCACTACACCTTTGCATAACTTGATTTTGGTCAGCAACAAAACTGGAAAAATACGGAAATGGCCATGCTTGCTTGTTTATCTAAATTTCTCTAATTTGGTTCTGTGGCCACTGGGACTCGTATTTTTTCAGCAAATGGAGTGAGGTGCGTTAGAGCCAGCCCACACAATGGTGCTGCTCCTTGAGCAACGCAGGGAGGTTGTACGTGCCCTTTTCCACTACCTGGCACAGGCAGATTCCTCCAGTACCTGCTCATGAACACTTACCTATGTAATTTCTCATATATTATTATGTTTTGACCTATTATCCTAGTATTTGAAGAGCAAGTACCAACTATAAGCTACACATACTGCGGTTGATAATGTACTTTCTTGCATAATAAATCTTTTGTAAGTGGGCTTGCAGAGAATATAAATACTAAATAAAAAGATAAAAAATACATTTATTATTATATACATATGTGTGCACATACACTTGCAAATAAGAATTTTTAACATGACTATGACTTTAAACTACACATATGCAATCATTTCACTTTGTTTTCAACAGGGTTCTGTGACTTGTTGGAGTTTTGACACCCCTAGGGGAACACCTCTGTTTTGCCTTTGTAATGCTTTGTTTTTCTTTCTATTGCTTGGCTTTGCTGATGAAAGAATGTAGATTCTTTTTTAAATAACTGTAATTCTCCAGATAGGATACTGGTGTACCACAGATCTGAATTTCAAGAGCCACCACAGTGTTGGGTGAACTGTATTTATTAGCTATTAATAATGAAACTATTACAGGCATCAGAGGCTGCACAAGAAAACCTTAAGAAGTGCTTTAATATTGAGTCTCCAGGCTAAACTCCTGACTGCAATCTCAGCAAATTCTTTCTGTGTTTGTTGAAATTAGTTTCATAACATTTTCCCTATTTTCTTTGGACACTCTTCCTGAATTTTAAGTTATTCTTCTAACTCAAATATGTTTATTTTATGTTTGCTTCTTTCTCTCTGATATCTGGATTCCATCTTTCCACAGTGATCATAATTTTTTTTTTTGTTTTTCCTGATACTGATCTAGATGACCAGCAAATGCTCATCTGAGGAACCCAGTAGCTAAATTTGGCTGGACTGGTATAAATAAACAGGCAGACATTATTTTACTGTTTCCCATTGCTGGCCACATGCTGATAGAACTGTTGTCTAGAACTTTAAAAACTAAAAAAAGACAACAAGGCATAACAAAAGTAGTAGAAAGATACACTAAAAACCTCGAGAAAATTAGCATGTGACAAATTGCATCTTTCTGTTAGAAAGAATTAGCTTCCAACCACTGAAGTACAATGTGATACCTATTTATCAAGTTAAATTGTTTTTAAGCATAAACTTAATTACAGACATCATTTACTTATGGATGGCATTTGCTTAAGCAACGTTTCTAATAGTGTATGCCTAACTATGATTTAATTTCAATTTATTTTTTTTTTTAACCCATGCTTTTAGAAAATAGGCAAGCATAGTGCTGGAAACTGTCTCCTGGATGACCAAAATGCAGTTCTTTACTCACACAGGAAACTGTGCCTGTGCCTGTAGCATTTTTCTTGAACGTAACAATCTTCACCATTAAATAGCTTGAGTTGTTATTTTTTTGTCCCTGCTATTCTTATTAAAAAACTACTCTAGAACCTCACCACTTTTATGGTCAGAAACCTTCTTATTTCCAGCCTAAATTTATTCATGGCCAAATTACACCCATTTGTTCTCATGCCAACATTGTCTGTTAGAGTAAATAGTTCTTTTCCTTGCCTACTGTTTACCACTCTATTGTGTTTTTAGAGAATAATTATTTCCTGTATCAGCTTTTGTTTCTGCTAGACTAAACAAGAAAAAAATTTGCAGCCTTGCTCTTAAAATGCATTCTCTCTGTTAATCTCAGCAGCTCTTTTCTTTACCTGTTTCACCTTCCATGAAAAAATCTGTGTGAGATCTCTCAGGTGCCTTAAGCAATGGCACAGATAATTTCCTTTTCTCTGCTAAGAAATAATTTAACTGTTTAACTGCCTTTGGATAGCACTTGCTTTTTCGTGACTGTAACCCACTGGCAACTTAATAATGCTTCAGTCAGCTAATATGCATACCTAGACCCATCTCCCATGTTGTTTACAGCTGATACGCTCCTAGTTTATTCCTAGTTTATAGAAGATATTTTTATTAATCCTCAAGTGGACATCTCCACTGTCAACGCTGCACATTTAAAAGTCAGTTTAGCAGTGTGTATTTTAATGTGCTTTCCCCAAATGTAACAAATGTTTTGGATAAATCAATGCCAAAGATAATAGAAAAATAAAAAGGAATAATGTTGGGATGCAAAGGGAAGGACTCAGCACACCGATAGCACCAGCTGCGATGTATTAAGGAATAAAAAATTTTCACAACTGCTTCAGTGTAATATAATAGAATGTAATGGTTTGAGTGCTGCATGGTGTGCACAGCACCTTGGGAAATTCTTTTTTAGTCTTGTGTACTGATAGCTCCTTGAATATGGCATTTTAGTTGGGGAAAATGTTTCTTGGATGCATTAGAGCAGGAGCTCCCAAAAGGCACCTGTGGAATATTTCAAGGTGGGCTGACAGGAGGATGGGGACCATGCAGCTCATCACCTCCTCCCCAGAGAATTGCCTGTGCCTCCCCTCTGGATTGCACGTGCTGCCCAAGCAACTGGGAGTCTTTTCTGGTGTGTATCTGGAGCTCGGCACACAGCTGGCAGCTACTGCTTCTACCACAGCAATAGAAAAGAAATTGATGGTGGCATCAAAGTCAAATTAATTTGGAGAATCTCTGTAATGGTAGTATCATTCACTAGCCATTTCTTAGAAATCATGCCACTACAGATCTGTCTTTTTACTTGGTTTTGCTTATTTTTGGAAGTTAGCATAACAATTAATGACTTGAGACTGTACAGAGTCTGTATCTTTGATGTAGGAGTCCAATATTTTCTTTACATGAGTGTCTCAAAATAATGAGGACTCTTACATCAATACTTCTGGAGCTCTTCATAGTAAAAAAACTTTGATACTACCTGGTGGTATAGGTTCTATCTTAAGGGCCATACACTTGGGAATGAAGAATATAAATGCATCTATTAGGTTTCAAAAGACATTGAGATTTTCAGAGGCATCTTAAAGATTTTGGATTTCAAGTTCTAATAGCTAGGAATTTGGAACCTTTGAATCCTTTAAGAAAGGATTTAAATTTCCTTATTTTGTCATGGAAGCCAACAATTTATAACCCACCTTAAGCTGTATAATTATAGAGAGCAGAAGACTAGTGTATTCTCACACTTATTAGCAAGACCTTCACCATTTATTAGAAAGATGAACTAGGTTTTTGAGGGATTTTTTTAGACAGAGAAACAGTATTCTTTTTAAAATCATGTGATGGATATTATTTTATTTTATTTATTGTATTCTGCATAATAGTGCTGGAATAAGAAAAATTATTCAAGAGAGTTATCTGCTAGAACATGCAGCTTTATAGAATTCTTGAAAAATCTTTTTGTCAGTTTTAAATGTGATGGGAACCTACTTATTAGAAGGGGAATCAGTATCTATTCAGGATTATTTTATTAAGTTATTAAAAGGTAGTTTCATTTAACGTGCCCTCCTTGACTGTTGCTATATAACACTTTCTTTGATGTTGAAGTGGTTAAGTGAACATATTAACTTCTTGCTGCATTATTAGTAATATTTAATACATTGTATTCTGTTTCGGGGATCCCTGTGGAGCTGATATGTGTGGACTACTGACCGGTATACTAAACAGGTAAGCTCTTAACGTCTTTCAATGGTAACGTAATGACTTTTCATCAAAGGAGAAGTCTTGATATTTTTAAATTTTGTAAAGCTGAGCTTGGAAGGCTTTGATTTTATACGTCCCAAGATTTGCGACTTAAGTAAACCTAGCATATGCAAATAGTGGCTTCTAAAAGTAAATGAACTAATATTTCTGTCAGACTAGTTTTTGTCTCTTGACCCATAATTCCCTATGGGTGAATTTTTTTTTTAGAAACAACTGAGACAAGTTCAGACACCAGAAACTTGCAGGCCTTCACTACAGTAGGATGCAACCAAATGATCATTCTGACTTGACAAGATTAATGTTAAGCAGTTCTTTCCCCTAACTCGCCTCTTTCTCTTTTGGCAGTTGTAGTTAGCAAAAGTATTTGTCAAACTGGGACAAAGCTTTGTCATTAGTCTCTTCTCTTTAGACAACAATAGACCGATTACGTTGCTAAAGGAAAAGGATTTGCAAAGTACCTTCCCAAATGAAATGTCACAGAAAGTAAAACGTGTTAGTGGATGATAATACTATCCCAGTGATTTTCATCTGGTAGATGTGTTAGGCTAATTAAGAAAGAATCAAACTCCATATGACAGATAGCAGTCACATTGCTTAATATACTGCTGGAGGATACACAGAACCACAGAGGTGATGAAAGCTTTGGAAGAACATATATAGAAGAGAAATAAAATACAGTTGCTGCAAGCAAGTATAGTGCATCTTGCAGGTAAACATGGTATGCTTGTTTGAAAAGATGTTAATTTACACAGTATAATTTTGCTATTAATATAGATTCTATATAGAAACTATTTGTTGCTACTTAAAATAGCTTGAGGGGGTGGCCAGTGAAGAGCAGGGAATCACCCTTCAGCAGTTATTTATATGGAAATGTTTGCATTATTCTCTTGATATAAAGTAATTATTTTTCCTTTTGTGACGT
Organism: Scolopax mira; assembly: GCA_004320125.1. Classification (NCBI taxonomy): domain Eukaryota; kingdom Metazoa; phylum Chordata; class Aves; order Charadriiformes; family Scolopacidae; genus Scolopax; species Scolopax mira. The sequence goes on from BJBW01006920.1 coordinate 70,928, forward strand.
ACCTTCTGATGCCATTTAAAAATGAAAACCAATATACTTTTTCCAAGCTAAGAAAATCTATGTTTCTACGAGAATTGGTAAGTTAATATAAAATACTGTTTGGCATCTACATGAAGAAGCATTCAGAAATATTTTCTATGCAAAATGGAAAGAGCAGGGGTTTCTTTCTCAGTTATTTTGTCTCCATTTCTTGTTCTGGGTTTCTTTTGATTAGGTTTTTTGGAGCTCTGACCCAGGGTGATGTAGGTCCATTGTTTTCTACAAGAAGACTTATTAGTATGGAGACATAGAGAAAAAGTTGTGTTTAGGCATACACAGTTTTGGTCATCTTCTGCATATTTTTATACTGTTTCCATTTCTTTATACACTTAAGGCACATAAATCTGTTAGACCACCTAATTAGATACCCGAGTATTGTAACATTGGTGAGATTACTGTGTTTTAAGAGAAGAGGGTTAAGGTGTACGTACAGCAGAAGGATATGACAAGTCTCAGTTTCACGTTGTAAGGAGCGCCATGCTGATTCAAGAACAAAAGTGGAAAAAAAATCCACTCTGGGAATTAGGGGCTGTGCATCAGCAGGGATGCTGCTGTGCCACACAGGCTGATGCAGGCACCTGGTGGGACAGCCCCCCTGCACCTTGTCCCAGCACCAGCTTCTGCTTACCCTTTGGTCTGCGATGGGAGTGGTTTAAAATTATAATAGAGTCTACAATATAACGTTTTTGGCAATTTGTTCCTGCTTCAAAGTAGTTTAAAACTTAGCACAACTCTAGAGCTGGTGAGGATTTTCCTGTCTTTCAGGTAACTCCTTAAAATCAGGTGTTCCAGGGCATATCTTAACTTGCGGAGGCGACTGGAGTGTTGCAGACCATTAGTTGTTGGCTTGTGGATTAGCTGAAGAGAAGGCAGCGTGTGTATTGTGCACGGGACATGGACCTGACTACTGAAATGACACAGCAGATCACAAATATGCTCCCACAGCCACTACCGACACGTTTCCTGCTTTTTACAGACTGACCTCCAAGAGGCAGGGCTGGTTTAGGATCTGGTTCAGGATCTTAACAGAGCAAGTAGTCCCAGGTGGAGCTGGGAAGCAAAAGACACTCTACCAACCGTGAGCCAAACAGCAGTAACGCAGGAGCTACGGGGAAATGCTGCAGCTCATGAAGGTTTATAATACCATAGGTCATTGTAATTACTGAAGAAACAAAATAAGTAAGCAATTCCTCCCTTACAAGCACTTTATATAAGCATATGAGACATCTGCAAGATGGTGGGGTTGGAAGGAAGATAAGGATGTTCATGCTCTGCACTCGAGCTGGATGTGGGTTCCTTTCAGGTGTGTGGTCTAAGCTTCAGGTGATGGGAGTGGCTCCACCTTTTTTGAAGTTTTACTTTTTTTCTTCTTTTTTTCATCTTCCTCCTGGTGTATCCCTCTGCTTTCTCATGAGCAGCGTCACTAGTAAAGCAACAACCAGATGGCTCAGCAGGGCTGTTGTCATTTTGCTACCACAGTATGTGCTTCCCCTGGCTCACCACGCTTGCTTTTGCATTATGTTGTCCCTGCTATCTGAGCTCCAGCTGAACGGTCTGATCACCTTAAAAATGATACCCAAAACAAGAGAGAAGAAAAAGCTTACCCTTACAAATCACCTGCAAGCCCACCTCCAAATTGGAAGTTGCTGTTTCTTTCTTTCAATCCTGCTAATCTATTTTCAGCTTTGTTGAGCCTCTGCAAGCTTTGTGTCACTTCCAGAGTCCAGGAAAGTGAGTTACTATAAATAAGAATAGACTCTTCGAGGCTTTCAGTGTGAGTATCCAGGTTGAAAGTCCTTTTAACGAATTTAATCAGTTTAATTTAGAAAAAAAGAATCTTCACACCATTCTGCCTTTAGTAGCAGCACAAAAACTCCCAGGTGCTCAAACAAAAGGAAAATGCAAAACCACTTATTGCTTAAAAGCATAAAATGTTAGCAGAAGGGGTACTTTGTAGTAGCACATGTGAGTATTAAACACACAAAAGTCGAATACACATTCCCTTAAAATCATCTAGTACAGAATTAAAATATCCATTTGCATTTTACTCTTGCATGTAGGTTTATTAAGATAATATATGTATCTTTTTGTGTGCTGAGCCATTGCTTTGCCTCTGCCTCAGCCTGTCCAAGGTGTATGAATATTGACTGTTTAATGTACACTCCATGGTGTATTATTGCTTACTTAAAGCATAATACTGCATGACCTTGTTTTTTCTGTTAATTATATTTTTCCCTTGTAGGAAAGTAAGTTTACTCATTCTGAATCGTGCCAAACCGCATAATCTGGAAAGGAATATTGTGGCTCTACTTGGAAAGTACTAATTGGGCTTCAGCCATCACTGGGAAAGCTGTATAGTCTTTTATTATTTTAACTGGCCAAATGCCCTTTGTTACCACATTAACAGCCTCCCTATGGTGCCTGTAACTTCGATATTATTTTCACTTTTACGCTAAATTTGACCAGATGAAAGACACAAACCCTCCAATTTTGAAATAAAAGAATACCATGTTTTGTTAATCCTGTATTTCAGAGGGAAAGCCTGTGAAAATGATAACCTATGTCTGCTGGCCAAAGTTTTTGTTCAGTAAACCAATCTTGCCAGCTGTTCTCTTTGGCAAGAGGAAAGATAATATTTTGGTATCTTTAATTTCTCCATTTTAGAGCAGAAGTTTTGCTTGTGTCATCATTTAAATCATGCATGTTAACATCAGTCTGGCAAACAGTGCTGTGCTTTATAAAGACCTCAGTTTGGATGGTATCACTGCTATGTTGCAATAAAGCTGTTTTAGGCTATTAAATACAACTTAATTCTCTTACCGACTACGAACCATCGCACGTGCTCTGGGCTGTGCTGCTGAAGAAGTGCTTTGAAAGTCCTAAAAAAGACATTAAAACTGATATATAGGTGCATTTTAGTCTGATGTTACTGGGAGCTAAATATACCAATTACCTCAAAAGACTGTGCTCTCATGTGTCTGTGGTCCTCATCTCATGAGGCAAACTGGAAAAGGATCAGTGAATGGCAACACAAGTCCTGTTCTTAGCAAATGAGGAGAGATGGCCTCCGGCAGGAGACAGGAAGACACTGGCACTTCTAAAATATAAAAAAACTGTCACCTAAAACTCTAGGCTTAGCCAGATACATTCCCTGCACTGAGAATATCCCATTCAAAATGTGCAGAGGGAATGTTCTCTCTCCACCTTGATCTCTGACAGCAAGGTTTAATTTCTGCTGAAACAGAAAGTGTGTTTTCATCATGTTTAAGAACATTTAAGAAAGTCTTTCTCATTTTCCAGGTAACCTGAAGCTTGAGTGGTTACAGGCGTATTGGATCCCACACCTTGGCAGAGGATTATTTCTGCATATGTTCCGGGACAGCTCAACATTGAAGCCTTACAAGGTAAAAAACCCAAACATCTTCATTCTGCCACAATTAGTTTGGATCCCTTGAAGGTTTCAAGGATTTCTTAAAGTCCCTGAGGGGCAAGACAAGCAAACTGATCAGGATAAAGCTAGGTTTCAAGTCCTAGCTCGCCTAGACGTAAAGCCTCTTTCACTAAAATGGAGCATGGGGGAAGACAAGGAAGTCTTTTAAAACAAGAATTTCATTCATTTGTGCATTACTGGGATGATACTACTGTCTTAAATGGTCTGAGGCTGATGGTGCTTGTGACCTTCCCAGTAAGTTTCTTAAGGGGGACATATAACCTTGCACTGCCCCAAAACAGAACTGAGCCCTTCCATCTCTGGAGACTTTCAAGACCCGTCTGGATGCAGTCCTGAGTGATGTGCTCTGGGCAACCCTGCTTTAGCAGGGGAGTTGGAGTAGAGGATCTCTAGAGGTCCCTTCCAACTCTGACAACTCCGTGAATCTATTAAAGCTGTATTCAATTCAGTGAACTCTGTAACAGCTCCTTTATAACCCCCTACTTATACTTAATAGTGTAGGGCACATTTCAAAGAAAATGGGGACAGTTCCTGTGTTTTGCCTACTTACTGCTATGTAATGTAAAAGTTGTAAAGATGTAAAAAGATGTAGAAGTTGATAACAAAACAGATGTCATATTTTATTAGCAGCCCAACAACCCCACTAATGATACCATAAGTGTACCAGGGATGCAATTTTGGTTTTGAGTACATTTCCCCTGGCATCTCCAATATGCAAATTTAGAAAAAAAAAGGTATTTTTTCAAGTTTACTTTTCCTCCAGAAGCATATAATAATTCACTGTCTTTTCCTCTCCTTCAGGTTAGCTCTCATTGCTGCAGATACAGCTACAAGTACACAACTTTTGGCTGCTGAACCCCCAGAGCCTTTCAGGGTACATTTCAGGTAAGATAAATCCATTAATCAAGTACAAAAGCACTAGGGAAATATATTTTGGTAGCATTCTCACAAGTTACTTCCCTGAATTTGGCTTTTGTTTTTTGCAGTTAGCACACCTCATGCCACAGCCTGCCCAGTTCCCATATGTCTCTAGGTCATTATTAATGTGTACTGCAGTTTCACAAAGGAGTTCTGGATGGTTCTCCCAGAGAGTTTGGTCAGAGGGAAACTGTAAACCCTGGCCTCTCTGAAAGGCCAGCATTCCTAAACTCCTGCTCCAAAATGTTGCAGCGGGTGGCTGAGCATCCCATCCAACCTCATCCCACGCAGCACGGCAGCTGGTGGGGCATCACCAGGTGATGCACAAGCCTCTGCCCTGTGGATTACATTACTGGCACTCACCAGCTGCTACTTGTGTGGAAGAACTTGAACGCCTTCCTCTTGTCTTAAAAAAGACAAATATTGTAAGACGTAACAATTACACAAATAAACAAGGGTAATGCGTTAAGAGAAAAAGTAACATATTCTGGTTTTAAACTTTGTCTAGAACAACTTGAAAAATGTAGACAATCACATCATATTAAATGAAAGGAAAAATAATTGGAAAAAAACCCATTCATAGTATTTCAAACAGGCCAGGGGAGCCACCTGATCTGTCATTTGAGTCCTGTATCAAACAGCTACATTAACAGTAACCGTAATGAAATTAGACTTATTATGCATACATGAGCAATAAAAAACCTAAACAAACAAACAAACAAGGAATCTACTATGGCAGTGATCAAGTTTAAGAAAAAGAAAGTGGAAACTTTTAAAAGGCGTATCAAAAGTGACAGCCCCAAGGGGAAAATGATTCCCAGAAGCTGGAAGTCTCAACTTTTAAAAAAGCTGCCACAGTTAAACAGAGGAAGTTTATTAAAAAAGATTATACCCTTCAAGAAGTTGAAGGTGAAAATAGAATATAGAATATAAAATATGAACACATCATATGCCCCAAAAGACACTTACAGCTATCAAAAACTTGCAGTTAACACTTTTCTACAGCAAGCAGGACATCTGTTGAAGAGCTAGCAAGAGGATTAGATTGCTAAGATATAAAAGGAGCACACAGGAGAGATAAGGCCATGGCAGTGAACTGCATAATCTCTCTGCATCCCTGTTTGCTATAAACTCAACTGTTGCTATAAGCTTCCAAAACCCTTGTTGGAAGTCTTTATATAGCACTGTCCTTCAGGTTTCAGCTGGGATAGTTAATTTCCTTTCTAGTGGATGTTGTCTTTCAGGTTTGGTATGAAAGCAGTGTCAATAAAGTTTATTGGTTTAGTTGTTGACAAGTGATGTTTATATCATTCAAGGACTTTTTCAGCTTCCCATAAAAGCTGAGAGAGAGCACAGACAGGACAAGCTGACCAAAGGAATATTCCATACCATAGACATCATGCTCAAAAGGAGGCCTGCCAGGGTGCAGGGGTCCCCGATCACTGCTTGGGAAGGCCTGGGCAACCAGTTCACCAGGTGGTGAAAGTGACTTGTGTTGTATTACTTTATCTTACATATTCTATTATTATTATCATCATCATAGTTTTTGGCTATTGTTCTATTCAACAGTCTTTATCTCAACCTATGAGCTTGCTTTTTCCCCTTTTCCCACTTTTCCCTACCATAGGTGGGGGTGGGGAAGGAGAGAATCAAGTGAGTGGCTGCTTGGTCCTAGCTAATGGCTGGGGTTAAACCACGACAAGCATAAATTGGGGAGATCAGTGAAAATTATATACCAATAGGTTTCTAAGAAATAGCGAAATTAAGCAGTAGCAATTTCAAAGAAGAAAGAAAACTATGATTACTGTGCATGGAAAATGGAAGATAAAGAGAGCTCTCTAAAATCATGAGTAGCAAAGACAGGTCAAATAGGGAATGGAAGTTTTGGTACCATGAAAGGCAGTGAACAAGGCTGCATCAAATCATTTAGTTGGTTCAAACAAATAAACCAGAAGTATTTACTCATATAGCATGTTGATAATTTTGAATTTCCTGGCCACAAAATGTTGTGGTTTTCAGAATCTGACATGAACCAAAGATCTCTTGGACAAACTCACCCATCAGGACCTATTAAACAGAAAGACTCTACCTCTGATTTTGGAAGTCAGATCACTAGAAGCTGGGAATATAAGGCAGGTAGTTATCCCTACATGCTTGTCATTTTATAATAATCTTTAGTAATCATCCTCTGGTTTTCATCACTTTTCATCACTTTTGGAGACAGGATACTGGGCTAGATGGATCTTTTTTACCCTGAGCTGGGACAGCCCTTCTTACACCCTGCTTTTAAGTAGCTCCTGCAGTGGAGAGCCTTCTGTGGATTCATTTAAGTCAACCCGAACAACAAGAGTCAGGTAAAGGACTCCAAACAGAATAAAGACTGAAAATATTAGAAAGAGGTAACTAAGAGAGCAGGGTCAGCAAATAATGTAAAGAAAAGATAAAGCAGAATTAAACTTGCATATAGTCTTTAACTCTTAAGTAAAGAGTGACATCACACATGAGATGACAGGAGATAATTCTTCATCCTTGTAAAAGAAAAACATAGTCTGTTCCTTCCATCAGGTGAAATGTCAAGAAAATTGCAATGTGTCCTTAAACTGAAAGAAGCTTAATTCTCAGATCAAATCTATATCAACACTATTAAAAAAAAAACAAACAAAAAAAAAGAGAGAGCTCTGCAAGTGAATGAATAAGTATGTATAGAAAATTAAGAATATATTAATACGCAGAATGCAAAAATCACAGAAACTAACCATTATCTATTTTTATATAAACTAACTGAAGTAATTCTATAGCTGCATAACTCATCTAAAAATGGTCTTCATGTTGCGGTCATGGATTTCATGTCAGTTCTCTGTCATGAAAAATTATTGAGTATAAAATGTTCCTTCATATTTGTTCTATAAGTGAAATCTTCACATAAAATGAATTGCTCAGGGTTCACTGACTTCCACAGAACTGTGACAAGTCACAGGAGCTGAGGACCTGCCCAGTGTGTACCATGTTGGAAGACACAGCAAAGTTGACAATCCAGCCTTGACCAAATGAGAATTTTCAGTGAGCTCATTGCACATGAGACTGTTAATTGGCCATTTACTGAGATTCTCGTGCACCAAGCTCTACCAGCAGAAGGGAAGGAAAAGAGAGAAGGAAGGTGCAGAGCTTGCAGATTCCCTTTCCTGCAGCCCTTTGCTCAAAGTAGGGCCTCCTAAGACCTACACACCAAAACAATAAAGTAAGCCAGTGCAGCTCTGGGCACCTGCAGCTTTCATACTCATGGCTAGTAGGACACTATTCAGTCCCCACTGTCTTGGGGCTGAAGTAACCCAAAGCCTCTCTGAACCTAGGCTAGGAAGGGAGGAGTTTCTCCCACTACCAGCACCTATGAATAAACATTGTAAAGCCCAGTTGTCAGCCTCTTCCTTAGTGAAATGATGGAAGATTTATTCACAGTTAAATCTAGATGTTTTCTAAATTGACCATCATCATAAAATTATCTCAGCCAACAGCAAAGATAGAGCTGAACTGCTGTCCAGTGACTTTCCCTCTCAAGCACCTTCACAGGTTCTTCCATGTGACAAACTGCTCCAGTGACAGGATCTTCTCATGAGATTCATCATTTGCTTTGAAGTAACCAGTCCTCAGGCCCACCACAATTTTAGAGTCCCCTAAGAAATGTATCCTCTAATTATCATTCTTAGTTTCTCCAAGGATTTGCAACTTTTGTATGAATTCCTTGGCCAAATTCAGTAATCTTAACCTCAACCCCCATATTTCTGTTTCTTTCAACTCCTGCTAGCAAAAAGTCTTGCAGTGCTTTCCCAAGAAGGACAGAAACCTCCTGTTCCCTTTTTCCCATACACTTCAGAAAACATCCCTGATGTTTTCTTCTACAATGTTTTGTAATGCTTCTTCTACATTTCTTCCCAGTGAAACCCCTGAGACTTAAATTACTCACTTCCTGTTCTCCACCTAAATTTTATTCAACTTTGTAATTTATAGGAAGAGTTTTCCTTTAAAATAAAACTTTTTCATTTTCAACCACTGAAGCAGAATTGGAGACAATTAGCAGACATCCTAACTTGAAGTTAGACAGTATTTTTTTCAGGACATACAGCTAGAGAGAAATTTTCAATTGTAATGCAATTCCCTAATGTACCATAGTTAATATACTAGGTTGCTTTCTGTGTAATCTTGAAAAATTACAAAAGGTATTTCATAACTATGAAAGAGATATATAAACATTCAAATGCTTCCTGTTGTTATAAGTTTTGAGGAATGACTTCTGTAAGCATTTATCTATAGTATATCTAAATTAAATAGCCCTGCTAGAAGGAAGAGAAAACATTTTGTATTCATTTAGTCATTAAACAGAATCAGGAGCAATTGCTAAAATAATGGATCCCAATTATTCATTACCATTATGCTTTACTGGTTGGAATAGATACCTGATAAAAATCGTATCAGAACTATAGCTGCTAATGAATGATTAAAGGCTAGGGAGCAGATGTGAAGGGCAAGTACAACAATAGCTCATTTGTTTTTTTCTGAGGATGCTTCATTCTCTTCTACTGAGTTTTCCTTTCAGATATCTACAACATAATGGACTGAACTAGTACTGGATTTGGACTCTTTCCAATCTCTCTTTCTTGAACTGTGACCAAAAAAAATTCAAAACCATGACAAAGTTTATGAACTAAAAGTAATAATAATGTCCAAAATGTAAATGGAAATATTTTATTTAGGTGATTTTAAAACATTTGGATTATGCTAGAATTAGTTTGTGTTTTGTAACTAAAACCAATTTACAGAAAACCAAAATCTTTAAATTGAAGTATCAAAGCCATGTTTTATCAAATTCAATTTTTCAAACTACAAAGTTTTGGCTTAGACAAAGCCAAAACTTTTCTTTTTTGGATGAAACTAATTTTGTCAAAAAGCTCCAAGCTGGCTTTGCTGTCCATGTACATGTAGTCCATACAAATATCACAGGAAACTTCTGGTATATGCAACGGCTTAATCAGTTGAAACTTGAATAACACGCAGGCACGTATCTAGCTGATCCCCAGATGACTAGAAAATCTGTGTCCCATATGCTGTTTAAAAAGGGAGGTCTTAAAATTTAATCAGACAGGAGAAAGAAACAGAGCTTGCTTTTTTTTAATCATAATTCAATTTTTTTCACTTTATATATGTATTTAAGCCCCATCTATTCACCTAATCCACAGATTGCTCTGCAACTGCTTACAAGGTTTGTCACATACTACCTAAATTCACCTAGAATTGTGTTTTATTTCCATCCCAAAAATTCCAATCAACTTGAGAACCCATGAGGTGAGTAAAACCATCATGGACAAACACACATGCTTGCCTGCATGGGAAATTAGCGTGTAGTCATCTATGGCACAGAAGTGTATTTCACCAAATCAGTACCTTTCAGTTTATATCAGTCTGCAGGCTCCTGGCTTTCTTTTTCTTTCCAGTGGAAGTACAGAGCTTTATGAAGCAAATCAAAGCTGCCTGACTCTTCATAGGTAAATTTTTACAGAACCCCTTACAAAAAGCTCACAGACCTCCAGGATCTACACAGGGAAAGCAACAGCAACATCAGTGCTCAAAACTTGTTCCCACATAGAAACTTTTTCTAGTGCACAGAGACTGTGAAGTACCTTTGCCCTTTTGTCAGAAAATCCATCATTTTCAAGTTCAACTGATTTCCAGTTACAAACACAAACGTGTTTGTAAGTGACTTATCCAGGTGACAACGGGAGATCTATGGACTATCACTGCAAAGCTGATTGACTATTTAGTCCCACAGTCCTATGTTTTCTGGTTCTAATTCAGGGGATTTTCCCAACCAGTTTGGGAAAATTTCCCTCCTGCTCAGTAAAGAATTGTGCTTGTGGTACAAAACAGAAATGTTACTACATTTTTTGAGCATAATGAAGTACTCTTGGCACCAGCAGAGACTCTGACTTTATACATAAGCCTTATTAAGACTTAGTTACCTTTTAAGGTGATAGGAAAGCATAGACCATGATGTGCTCTGCCAGAGCAGCTTTATCAAACCTTACAGTGGCAGTTCAGGGGATTACCAGCAGCAACTGTCTGCCTTCTGCAGGGGGAGATGCCAGCCCTCAGCTGCTCTCGGGGCTCTCCTGACTGCACAGCGTGTACAAACCCAGTTGGGTCTCCTTATGACACCTGCAAATAAGAAACAAGAGGAAAATTCAGTGTCTGGAGAAGATCATCTCCCTGACTGCAGGGCACAGACAGTTAGCTGTCCTCCATCAAAGCTAGCCACAGTTGAACTGGTTGTGAGGGTCAGTTCAGGTTAAAAAATAACCAGAGCTTATTTGGGGATGTGGAGGAGCAGGCTTTGGATCCAGGTTGTTGCAATTGCCTATTGAACAATTTTACAAGAACAACTGGGAGAGCATAGACTGGGAATGAGCAGCTGGGGCTGTTAAGATGGCATTGGCAGTGAATGGCACCGCTTTCCCAAATTTTCACTGAAATGGAGCTTGAGCATTCAGATAACCAGCCATGACATCTGAGATAGGGGAGCGGTACCGAGCAGATGGGCCAATACCTGCTTAAAATGCTCTAGCTCGAGTCACTGAAAAGGACATCTGTCCCTGCTCTCAGTCCGGGTGCCTCAGTGACCCCGCTGCAGCTGGGCAGCAAGAACTCTTCTGTGTCTTTATGAACGGGTATTTTTCAGAAGCTGGTACTCCGAGTGGTATTTTGAATGAATTTTCACATGGCAAATGTGAGCCAAAACACCTCCCGCTGTCAGATGTGCAGAATATCAAGTCCTTGTTGCAACACGCAGAGGTACACAGCTCCTCAGCAAAACAGTTGCAAAAATATGTTTAAGATGTCAAAACCAGCAACCTTTTCCCTTAGCCCTATTCAACAAAATAGTTTTGTGTGAATCTTTTCACTCTGAGGCACACGATAGTTTTGGAGATTTCAGCTCCCAGAATTAAAGTTTAGCAAGTTAATGGCATCTGAAAGTTGAATTCCTGAAGGGAAATGATGGATACCTGTAGCTACACTATACTTTACTCTAAAAAGTTAGCATGTGTCTCCTTTTCTCTATTCTTGTATAAAACCCCAGGCCATCATATTTTTCCCAGTAATACCCGGGCCAACATACAATGCTAAAAGCGTATAGAAATGACGAATACGAATGGGCTGAATATAAGGCATTTAAAAAATAAAACAGAAATAAATCATTACTTAAGAATAACTGTTTTGTTTGCTTGTCGTTAGACATCTGTTCATAGACACTGCAAACGTTCCATTTTGTGTCTGGGTTTAATAGTAACAACTTTGCAGGGGTGCCTTCTTCTTCCTCCTCATTGTTTTCACTTGGTTTCTAAGGCAAACAAAACCTCTTTTTTCAACCCCTTAATAAATTAAAGCTGCTACAGAGTTAGAAGTAAATAACCGCATACTATGGAAACTGAAATCCAGCAACCCTCAGAATGTATCAGAGGTCACTATATGCACAGTATCAAACTCTTTCTCACTCTCTTTCCCCCTTGGTAATACCCAGGACCTCTCTGCGGTGACCGAGTAGAATTCAGGGCAGAACTTGACCTGAAAAATGTAGAGGTTCACTCTCCCTGTCATCTGCTAACATTTCCAGACAACAAATAGCATGCTGAATCTGAACTGTTTGTTTTGCTGGAAATGCCATCTGCGTGGTGGCAGCTGGGGTGGGAGGGAAGGCACATAGACGAATGAACAGCAATAAATATAGACAGTAGACAAAATTAAAGAAGTTTTGCTTCTTTCCAGTGTTCTGGATCTTTGCATGCTTCTCTTAAGTGGATACAGCTCTTCTTAAACTGGTGTTTGAACATCTGGATTACTTAGCAAGACAGCAAATTCAGAACATTTGAACAGAGATGTCAAACAAGCCAGTTTGGGTAAAATGCTAAGACTACTGAAAACGCTGAAGTCATTTATGGTTATATTCCATTTTTAACATATTGCAGTGTGCCCTAACTAGCAAGAGGAAAAAAAGAAGATGAGAGTAAGTATTGTCAAAAGGAATATGTCATAAACCATCCAAAATTAAAAATAAGTGAAGATCTGGAGAGAATGTTTCTTGCAGACAAAACATAAAATCAATGTCCATATCATTGGCAATTGAACCTCAATTCTACAAAAGAATTGCTGGCATAACATTTTAATTTCCCATTGCTATTCAAAAAGATCACTCACATTTGAATCATCCCTTTTCACTGTATTGCAGAAAGGATAATTCAATAATTAAAACCTCATCTTAAAGAACTCATCTTAAAGTTCTGTAAATAAGATGACGTCAGAGAAAATCTTAGAGATTGAAATTTTGCTCATATCTCTTCACTAGCAGATTGCTAACATCTTGTCTACGCAGAAACACAGAAGGGCTGAGGTGGGAAGGGACCTCTGGAGATCATTAGGTACAACCTTCAAAGCAGGGTCCACAAGGCAGCAGGTTGCACAGGGCTATGTCCAGTTGCATCTTGAATCATCTCCAAAAATTAACTCCACAACCCCCTCTGGGCAACCTGTTCCAGGGTTTGACCAACCTCATGGGTAAAAAGTTTGTTCTTCTGTTTATACAGAATTTCCTTTGTTTCCTTTTGTGACCATTGTCTCTTGTCCCTTCTCTGGATACCAGTAAGAAAAGACTGCTTCTGTCTTCTTAGCTCCCTCCTGTCAGGTATTTATATATAAGAATAAGATTCCCCCTAAGTCTTCTCTTCTCGAGGATAATATAATAGTAAATATTAGTAAAACATTTGGAAAATATTTAAAAATATATGTTTACTTACCTTGGAAGCACCTCAGAAGTTTCTTCCCTGATCTGTCCACGGTTTCCACATTGAATACAGCTCCCAAGATACATTTCAGGGTAAGTGCTGCTGTTAAGAGTTTCATCGTCTGCAGCAGGAGACCTTACTTCAGCAACGTTGCATACTTTCAAACTGTACCTAGGTAAGTCATTTGGTAAGACATTCTCCTCTTCCCTGAAGTGTTTAATTAGAATAGACACACATTTCAACCTGTGTTAACTCACTCTTGAGGTTTCTCTAAAGTTCATGAAATTTAAGAGCAATCAATAACAATCAGTGAGCTCAGTCCTTGAGCAAGTCTACAGCTGCACTACACCTGAAGGAACTAAACCACACAGAAGTCTTTTAACACACTTAAATTTATGGAAGTTGGACTCAGCCCTACCTTGGTTTGCCTTAACTTTCTTGACTGTCCTTATTTAGAAATGCCAGGAAATAAAGGTTTTCTGTTCCATGCCACAGTTCTCCACGTGTGAGACAAAGAAAGGACATGTCGTACTGGTAAACAAACTTAGCCGATCAACATCCACTTTAACAGAATCTATGTAATGAAAAGTGTAAAACCACATACACATCTCAGTTATAATATGCTCATTCCCCTATCTTCTCTTCAGATTTCCTAAAACACAGTTCTATCTTGCAGTAGTATTTGCCTGTAGTGCAAGACACAACTTTATCTGTCATGAAAATGCCATCATAAAATGTCATGATAAAGACATCTTATATTTTCATTTAAGCATTAAATCTTTCAAAGCTGATACCCGACGCTGATAAGCAGGTTTCTCAACAGACAGCACGAAGTTCATATTACCAGCGGTACATACCTAAGCTGGGTGTAGAAAACCACACAGTAGCTAACCCTACAAGGCTGCAGTTCCATGTGCCCCTTCAGGTGGCTTAACCACGAGGTGACAAGCCAGCTCCCTCCTCCCCACTGGTAGAGTTGTCCCACCTTCATCTTTTTCCCACATTCAACACTCACCATCAAGACATTTCTGCATGGCTGCCTACCAGAAAACCACCAGGTCCCTCTCTGCTGGGTCACATTCCTGCTGGCTTAGCACACCAAAAGAGTTCAGTGACCCATGTCAGCCATCACCGAGCCAAGCCACAGTGTCAAGACCTAACCGTCACCACACTCTGGATGACACCCCAGGGGCATTGGGAAAGTGAGGAGGACGTGCCTCATTCATGGGTCCAAAATGCCTGGAGAACAAGCTGAAACAAGGGGATGGCATGTTAACAAATTGGTAAATTGTAAACACTGGTAATTGTAAACATTGGTCAGTTTATAACCACTCCACAGTGTTAGAGTAATTTCAAAGGATCTGTTTATTTGAAATACAAGCCACATATAAATTTTCATATAAGTTTTGGAGGCTCATTTCTGAAAGGAAATCATGCTCCCAGAATATCCCAAATATATACTACTATGCGTAATTCTCCTCTACATGATGGATGAGTAAACAAATGGGACCTAACACATATTACATAAAAATGAAGAATAACCAGTACCGCCCATCTTCTATGGGAGATATATTACAGCTATTCAGCTAATTCCTGTGGGCTCAATTTCTGGCCTTAGTGCAGCAAATCTCTTTATCCTTTGCGGTTTACCTTAAAATCTTCCAATTAACAACTTCTTAAATTTTTTCTTGAGGAAGAACCCAGAATCACAGGTCATCTGCAATAAAATGGAAAAAGGTTTTCTATCAGCTGCAGTGAGTGGTTCACAGAACAGCAAATAAAGCATAAGCAGGCTATTATGATACCTTATAACACCTTGTTTTGCATAAATTTTCACAGAAATTCTTAAGGTCTCGAGTAAACATCTGAATTACATTTGAATAAAATTAACCTTAAAAAACTCAACTGTGTTCTTAGTCTCATTATTTTTCGGATATCTTGAGATTTAAGACACCCACCACTACTGAAAAGTTCAAATACAATCATAAAAAATTGAGCTTAATTGTCCCATCTGAGGTTACGTAAGAAAGTGGAGAAGATACACGACTCCTGATGTGTAATTAAGGGAGAGCCATTTGTGTGAACTGGTTCTTATTCTTCAACAGTGCACACAGCTCACATACTCCCAGTAATGAAAATGGGGCCAACGCAATGCATGAGGATCAGATTGTGATAATCCAAGACCATTTGCATCAGATCAGAGATCTTCAGCAGGCGTTACACAAACTCCACAGTCACCTTCAATACTGTCATTTCAAATTTGCAGCAGAGGACCTAGGACAAAGCAAGAGTACTACATGTACCCTAGTTTTCTTGAACTCTTTTCTGGCACAAAAGCTTTAGTCCTCAGCAAACACTTTCACATATCCTGGTGTTTGCAGATATTATTTTTTTTTAGGCGACAGGTACTATACATCTGTTTTGCTCTCAAAGTAATATTTACCAGAAATGGAGCAATGGTTGAGCTGGGTAGCTAGTTTAGTAAGTGACCGGATTTGGTAACAAAGCAAGTTACTGAAATGTCCACTGAGATTTTTGTGGAGGTCTCAAAGGACTTTGGAAATGCCTCTTCCACAATAACCTCTGGTGAATGGTCCAGTTTCCACCTCAATCATCTAAAGTTACTTACTTCTATGTAAAATGCTGTATGTGGTTGTTAACTGGGAGACTAAAAATCTTAAAAAGAGGCAAACTGCAATTTTGAACCTACTTTTGTACTTTTGGGGGGTAGTATAGAACTGCTGCTTACATAGCGTTCCCTCCTCACCAGAATTTTCTATGCTGGAGGAAAATAAAGCAGCATTTGTTTTGTGTTGTAGACAGAGATCTTTTAAAAGAAAAAAAGAAAAGGACAAAACCCCAGAACATCAGCCATTCTTGCCACCAGAAAGATCTTGGTGACAATATCATTTTCCTGGAAGAAAATCTGCAATAGCTTAGGATTTTCAGAAGTATTTTGGATTCCTGGGAAAGAGGGAGGAAACTTGTTGAGTATGTTACGGTTATCACAAAATCATGGAATTGTAGGAGTTGGAAGGGACCTCTGGAGATCATCTAGTCTAACCCCCCTGCCAAAGCAGGTTCACCTGGAGCAGGCTGGAGAGGAATGCATCCAGGCATTGAGTATCTCCTGGGAGGGAGACTCCACAACCTCTCTGGGCAGCCTGTTGCAGTGCTCTGGTACCTTCAGAGTAAAGAAGATGTCCCACATGTTCAGATGGAACTTCTTGTGTTCCATCTTGCGCCCATTGCCCCTTATTCTGTCACCAGGCACCACTGAGAAGAGCCTGACCCCATCCTCTTGACACCCACCCTTGAGATTGATGAGATCTCCTCTCAGTCTTCTCTTCTCCAGGCTAAACAGACCCAGGTCTCTCAGCCTTTCCTCATAAGAGAGGTGCTCCTTTCCTCATAAGAGAGGTGCTCCTTTTCCCTGATGATCCTTGTAGCCTTTCACTGGACTCTTTCCAGTAGCTTCTTGTCCTTCTTGAACTGGGGAGACCAGAACACAAAGCAGGAATGCTAATTTCTTAGCACCCTTCTTTAAACGCAACCTTCTATAAATTCCCTCCCGTACACTTGCAGGGAGAAAGAAGAGGGATGACAGCCTGTCCCCCTTTGCTAGTGGTGCTTGAGAAGCAGCCACGGAGGACAGGCTTGTCTCCAGGGATGGGTTACAGAGGTACACAGCACAGCAGCCACTGCGGACATGCAGAAAGAAAACTGAGTACCTCTACAACTGAAGGCCTCAGCCAGGCTCTTCCTGCCCCTCCCGGCTCTGAACCGTGTGCGTGAAGCGCAGCCCTATAGGCACTTCCATATAAAGCAGTTTTTTGTATTAAGGGAATCCAGTTAGAGGTGAATTTGAACTTTCATTCATCCTCCTGCCACTAATGAACACTGTAATTGCCAGGCGCAGACAACACGGTCCACTTGTCTCCATTTTCTTCCTTCATGAGTCGGAAAGTGCGTATAATGTGCTCGTAGTAGTCTAGAAGTGGTCAGATTGGTGAATGAATATGCTCTTAATGCAATGACTAAGCCATCATCCAAAGACTGATTTTTAAAAAATATCCCTTTCCACTACTCAGCGACCCTTGATAAGCAGGCATACCAGAAACTAGCTTAGACTGGAAATTACTTCCAACCTTAATTTACAACTTCACCAAGGGGTCACAGGTTACAGAGAAAGCAGATAAATAGGTTGAAAGAGAAAAGATGGCAGTATGAACAACGACAGTGGAAAAAAACAACTATGAAACATAAATTCAGTAGTTCAAATTAAGTTTTCTTGGAGGAACATTCACGAAAGCTGGGCAGGGATGCCTTTGGTTTGCCTGCTAAACATCTGCTGAAGTTTCCCCTCTAGCACGTGGAGAGGAACAGAGTCCTCGGAGAGGCAGTGAGAGCAGAAGCCTGGGGTGGGTGTGACGAATACTGCCTGGAGGAACCTTCCTCTTCACACACTGTTGAAAATTAGGATGCTGCTTGGCTAAGTGAAGTACTTCATTTTGGGTGTTCCACATTAAACAGATTCGTTAGCATTTTAAAAGGTAAGATATCAGTGTTACCTGAGAATAATTATTACAGAATCCTGGAAATTCAAATTCTTGTTTTCACACATATTCATTCATGCAAATACGGAACCTGACCCAGAAATTTTATTCAGGTGAGTAATCTGCCTTTGACTTCATACTATATATGAACAAAGCAATCAGGTCAGGTTTTGCATTTGAACAGTACCCTCCATTTGACTTCAAGTGGGACTGTTATGTTGTAAAAACTCCCAAATCATGCCAGTTTGTCCAGACAAGATTTCAGATCACAATCATTTCAGATCATATTCAGCTTCAGCAATATGCAAAACAACACTGCCAAATATTCCACAACCATTCTTTTGCAATTATTCACATTTTGATTAGAAAATTCTCATAAATACCATTTCTCAGGGATGTTGCCACATGCCTTGTGTTAGATACATCATCTCCTCTCTGCCATTAGTCACACAAACATTGAAAAATGAGTGTATAACCTGGAATGGAGTTGTGATAAACCCTTCTGGCATACCTGAAACACAGCCCATGAGAATCCTCAACAGATATAAATGATTTATACATAAACCAGCAACACACAGCCTCCAAACAAGCTAGAGACCTGCCAGGAGGAACAGTAATTCAGTATCTGCTTTAAAAGAAAGAATGCAAAAAAGACCATGACTGAGGAATGAGGTACTCAATCCTCCAACTGAGGAAAGTTAAGGAGAACACTAATAATTTGGGGGATTTACATCATGCCTGTACTTCCTGATGTGCAAAAAGGTGAGGAAGGAGCACAGAACAAGAATGGTTTGGACAACAGATGTAGAAAGTGGCACATCGACAGTGTCCTTATTTTGGTAATTAATGCTTGGTCTTCAGAGCTACTGGTCCCACTTGTCCACCACGTGAGCTACACCACTATGAAAACAGTGACCATAATACATTCCCTTTTGTCCTCTTCTTCTGCACAGGCTGTCTGCTGACTGCCCGCTACCTTGCTTGCACCTGTGTGACCACTACCCACTTTGCTTGTGCCAACGCTGGTTCTTCTGTGGCTGAGGCTGTGGCTTCAAACTGAAGCAAAACTGACATAGCAACCAGCAGCCTTGAAAAGGGGGTGTCCCCCCACGTCCTCTCTTGCATGTCATCATCACCTCCCTAGAGCCAGTGGTGGTGAACCGGTTCAGGGAGATGGAGAGCAACAAGCCAACCCTCGCTGAAGAGGCCGTTCATCTCTGATGAACTCTAAGAGTGGTGCCATCTTAGCCAAGCCAGTCGTTAAAGAGCAGAAAGCTCAGGCAATTCCTAAAAGCTATCTGTGTGGTTTTTTCACATGTGGGCTCGAAAAGAAAGAGGCTGTGATATTGCTGTAGGAACCAGGAGACCCCAAACACCCAGTTTGGTGAGCACCATTCTGAAAGCATTATATTTTCTTATTCCTTGGAGCAAATCATTGGGTGCCTCATACTGAAAAAGAAAAATACTAAACAAACGAAAACAGTAGGTTAGGAGCTGGAAAACAAAACAAGCTAAAGATAAATAAATCATGGATGTCTAGCAACATACTAAAATTCTTAGGCATTGTCATCTGTTGCTTATTACAGTTTCATTTACATTGGAATTTTCTTTGTTTCCCTGCAACTTTTGTGTATCCAAATAATTACAGTTGCATTACTGTATTATTTTTAAATCTAGTCAGTAGAGTGAATAGAGAGCCTATCTCTGCATTATTCTGGCCAATATTACATTCTATTACATAAGAAATAGGAATTAAATCAATTTTAACACATCGCTTTAATAAGATGACAACCACAGTTCTAGATTGCAATTATGGAGATAATTAAAATTTCATTGGTACTGCTTAAGATTAAGAATACAAAATTTACCTTGGATGAACAGTTCATTATCTAAGATGAACCCAAGCTATTTTTCTTCTAAATCATATCTTGGCTTGTTTTATTTCTTAACTTTTCCTGTTTAATAAAGGCATAAAGAATTTTACAGGTAGAGTATATCAAAACAGGCTAGCTGGTTCAATGTCAAATTCCTGTAGAGTGATCTGAGAAAAAAACATTAATTTTGAAACAGCTCTGCAGGCTGAGCATAAAGATTATTAAACATAAGTTTTATATATGCAGAAAAATTGCTTTTGCATGAATTCACTTTTAAAATGTTAATATATGCATAAGAAAATTGTGTTTCTTAATCTCTGAAGAAACACTTATCACTAGGAACTGCTTAATTCTTTTCCTGTGCTTGATTTATTAGCTTATGAAATTATGCTAATAGTTTGCATGTTAATGGTTTTGGGGCTCAAATGACCTGATTTTAATAATGAAGTAATTTATGCAGTAAATGTAATCAGCATCTATGAATCTCACTTAAAAGAACATATCAGTGATTACCAATGCTAAAAACCAAATGATTGTCAGCATGGTATACGCTATATGTTACGACAGGGAACAGGGATGTGTTTAGCTCAGCACACTCTTTAGGCTGGCTGGGTCCCACCTCAACAAACCACACTAAAGCCTGCAACTCCAGCTCTACCAACTAATTACAGACCTTCAGTCACAGGCTGGCTTCCTCACATGCTCATCTTCTACGGAAAAAGACACGAGGAGGAGATGGACAGTACCAGAACCGACGTATAACCTGGAGCCAGTAGGAATTGCTCCATGAGTAGAAGACCTCTGTGGCACAGAGACCCCATAGACCTGGAGAAAGGAGGTTGCAGGAAGAAGGGAAAGCGTGTGTTTGGGGAAGCAGTTGTAAATTTTACAAATTACAGGAATAATGGCACTTTTATTAAGGATGTGACCTGCATGGCATATAAAATGGGCAATGCCCTGCAACATTTGGGAAGAACAGATCCTTCACGAAGATTATTTCCTAAACCACCTCTACTTACAGACCTGCTCACTGTCAGGGTGTATTTGAATCATGCCTCTGTTCCCCTGCATCGTTTATTGTGCTGTTCCCCAAGACGAGAAGAAATTCAAGACTGGGCTTTGAAAAGTAAACCACAATGCTTTCTTTTGCAGTAATGTAAGCTTGTGTTTTGGTAACCTGCTGAACGCTGATATTCACTCTGCTATTAAAAAAAAAAAAAAATCTCAAAAAGATATTAGTAGCTGCCAAAGATGATCTAACTGTTCAAACACCCAGATAGAAGCTGAGGGAGGTCAGGCTGGACATTAGCCAAAATGTATAAAGTCAATGGAAGAAACCCCATTTATTTTTTCCCCAAAGAAATGCCTAAAGGGTAGAAGTCCTCTCCCCTTTAAAAGACCAGGACTGAACAACTATATTTGTAATTAATAAATTTGCTTGCAGCATGTCAAGCACATGATACAGCAACTGCCTTCAAATACCACTTCCAGAGTTGTTCACTTCACAAAGCAAAAAGGTGATGTGTTGTGGAGCGTGGCTAATGCCCTTTACTGCAGAATTCAGACTATCAGCTTTATGCAATTTATTTCCTTTCTTAAAGAGGAAAGCAAGCAGGTGTACCAGACACTTCAGCATGTTTTATGTTTTATCCCACTCATAAACAGACTCCATGTCAGCCCAAGGCATGTATGGATCAGGCAAAAATAACTCAGCAGAAGCTATTCAAACCTTGGTCTTTAAACCTGGCTCTTTCCACAGACCATGGAGGCCTCACTGCATGTTCAGGCACACACAGTGTTAGGGCAAGGACTCCAAGACCCTCATTAAGGAGGTTGTGGCAGAGAAGGCAATCTAAAGCCCAGGCTGCTGCCTGCACATAGCTTCAGGCAACTGCTGGAGAGGGTACAGCAGAGGGCTATAAAGATGATGAGGGAACTGGAGCATCTCCCTTACAAGGAAAGGCTGAGGGAGTTGGCCTCCTGAGAGAGTCTCGTTTTAGTCTAGAGAAGAGAAGGCTGACGAGGGATCTGATCAACCTTATAAATACTTAAAGGGAGGGTGCCAAGAGGATGGGCCCAGTCCTTTTTTAGTGGTGCCCAGGGATAGGACAAGAGGAAATGGGCATAAACTTGAATACAAGAAGTTCCACCTAAACATGAAGAGGAACTTCTTCACTTTGAGGGTGGCAGAGCCCTGGAAGCGGCTGCCCAGGGAGGTGGTGGAGCCTCCGTCTCTGGAGACATTCCAAACCCGTCTGGACATGTTCCTGTGCAACCTGCTCTGGGTGACCCTGCTCTGGCAGGGGGGTTGGACTAGATGATCTCCAGAGGTCCCTTCCAACCCCATGTGAATCTGTGACCCTCTTCTTTAGCCCTGGACAGGGGCTGGGCACAGCAACAAGAAACCTGATGAAAGCATCCCCGTAGAGGCAGAGACAGGGCTCGCTCTGTGAGCTGCCAAGTCCCCAGCTCCTGAGGAGCCCAGGCTGGGCTGAACCCCACCGGTGTAATAAGAGCAAACTTGATCAAAGCCCGTGTGTTTGCTTTAGCTGTGGGTGCCATACATGCTGTTACCATAGAGCCGCGACAACTTAACGAGCTATCGCCCGTCAACCCAGCCGCTGATACTACGTGCAGGCTTCCACCCTGCCCTCCTCTCTCCAGAGAAATGATCTTCTTCAGTCTCAGGGAGCGTCTCTCAGAGCTGAGTCGCAGTTGCATGGAGCTGCCTGCCCTGCTGCCGTCCCTCTCCCAGACCCAGACATCCTTCTCTTGCCAAACAGGATTTCTGGAGGTGAGGACTTCCCCTCCTCCATTTCCCTGCCTTGCGCCCAGAGGACGCTCCCCCGACATGGGGACCTGCTGCCGGTGGAGGCAGGGTGGGGAAGGCAGAGTTTTCAAAAGGAGAGTTTTCAAAGTTCAGACAGTTTTCCTGGCAAACTTGTCACAGCTCAAAGGGGTAAGTATCTGCCTGCTGTTTACTTGGAAATCTGACAAGAACAACAACTCACCACTGACAAACCAGGCTCACAAACACCACAAGCCCAAGCCGCAGAGGCCCCCGACTGCTGGCTCACGCGTCCCACCAGAGACACACAGACACC
This sequence comes from Scolopax mira, assembly GCA_004320125.1. Classification (NCBI taxonomy): domain Eukaryota; kingdom Metazoa; phylum Chordata; class Aves; order Charadriiformes; family Scolopacidae; genus Scolopax; species Scolopax mira. The sequence goes on from BJBW01006920.1 coordinate 93,695, forward strand.
CGATGGACGCCGGCATCCCCGTTCCACAAGCAAACAGGAAAGTCCCAGCAGGCTCTCTCTCCTCCACTTGTGGGAATCACAGAATCATTGAATGGTCCAGGCTGGAAGGGATCTCCAAAGGTCATCTAGTCTGACCCCCCTGCAGTCAGCAGGAACACCCCCAACTAGACCAGGTTGCCCAGAGCCTTGTCGAACCTTACCTTGAATGTCTCCAGGGAATGGGCCTCAACCACCTCCNNGAAAGAACTTATTCCTAATGTCTAATCTAAATCTGCTTTGCTTCAGTTTAAACCCATTGCCCCTTGTCCTGTCCCTGCAGGCCTTTGTAAACAGACTCTCCCCAGCCTTCCTGTAAATCTCAGCCTCCCCGGCTGGGTGAGAACCTGGGGCCCTGTGGTTTCTCCAGCGGCGAGAGGAAAGGGAGCACTGCCATAGCCCTGCTCCCAGGCAAGGACTGGGACTGGAGAGACGGTGGCTGGGGCTGCCCTCACCTGCCCACCTCTGGCTCTCTGGCAACACAAAGATGCCACCCAGCCCCTTCTGCAGAAGCAGCAAGGTGGTCCTTGGCATTAGGAGATGGATGTTTGACTTGCTGTGCTGCACTCGCTCTGTCTGAGAGCTATCTGCAAGAGGGTGTGTGTGAATGGAGGCTCATGCTTGGTGAGGGAAGAGTGTGGGGATCTGGAGGTAAGAGATGGACCTTGTGCTGCTTCCTCACCTGCTGTGGTCCAGGAAGGAGGAGGAGGCACGTAACCGTGGCTGCTTCACTGCAGCATGGAGGGAAGTTTCATATGGGCCATTTTGGAAAGGTCATTTTGGACCTTTCATTTAAGGTCCAAAAAAAAAATAAATCATTGACACACTGAAACACAGTATTTACAACTGGACTAATCATCCCTAGGGATCACTCAAACACCTTAATTCCAGAAATTAGCTTAGCAGAAATCACTCTTCTATTTACTCATCTGTGTTAAAGCAGAACAGAAACATATCACAAGACGTGCAAAATGTTAGATGGTTTGAAGCTATCAGACTGTTCATTAGCTAGCTTAAATAACAGCAGACTGTTAGCACAGCCCTCTTCATTTCATGCTGCTCTTGTTTCTTGCATTGTGTCTTGATTTAATATTAGGCTTTAAATACTTCTGGGCAAGGATTTGTTTCCCTATATACTTGTTCAACCCCTAGTAAATAGGCCCACGTTCCAACTAATGTCTGCAGTTTCTAAAACGCAATCAGCAGTAATATTTATTGCTTTTTTATGTGCCCATCCAGAAAAAGAAAATTGTTACCAGAATAACACTCAGAACAATAACAGGATGCAAATGTGCACCCTATTCTTTCAGCTCACATGCTTTACTCCAGAATCATGCCAGTTCGTGTGGAAGTCAGCGGGAAACCTGACCAAATGAGGACTTCTGATTTGTGTCCTAGGCATCTTTTTTGCTGGATTTATCACAGCTAATGCCTTTTTGTTTGTCTCTCTTCACATTCTAGGAATGCAAGTAGCCCACAATGGCAAATCTGCACATTTGGTCAAAAAAGTTGCTGTGATTTCAAAAATAGGTGTGAAAAACACCATGTTGCAAGCTGAGAGGAGAATAAAAATACGGGATTCAGTGTGTTCATGACTTTTAGAAACAAAAAAAAAGAAAAAAAAGCCCAACTTTCAATAACATTGCAGAGCCTTTCCTGAGTCTCCTCACTCTTAATTGTAATTTTAATTCCTGGAATGTCAACAGCTCAATATTCCTGGATCAGCTTGCGGTGCTACAGAAGACCCTGATCCTGCCTAGGGGTGGTTTGTCACAGGGACACGGGATTTTGCATGTCTTCTCCCTCTTTCTCTCCCCCTTCCCTACTCCTGAATCAAACGTCTCCTGCCTCCCTCAGCTTTGCTTCTTGGCTCTTCCACTCATCTCCTCTGCCTGCGCCCTGCCTCTTGGAGCATCTTTCGTGCTCCCCCCATCCCCAGCAGAGCAGCCCCAGGCCAGGGTGACCTCTCCCTCTGGATCTTTTGTCTGGTTGCCTCTGACAGCACGGAGTGACAGCGAGCAGCATCCCCAGCCCGGCGCAGCCCTAATCAAGCGGCGCTCGCACCGCTCACACGCCTGCCTGCAGGCTCCTCTCTTTAATGTGACATTGATCATCATGACACACAATGGTCACAGATATCGCTTCCTAAAACTCAGGAATGTGACAGCTAGAGACAGAATCGCTAGTCTGTGGCCTGAAGACTATATGGATTATTCAGGTCAGGATAAATCAGGATGGATATTTGCCCTACTTCCATATTCTAGCTATTAATAACCAAAAGCACGCCAGATTGTGGCTTGTTCTGTGCGACTGCACAAGGGAGCAACACTCCCTCCCCCACGCCTCCACATACACATGCACAGACTAATATTTTTGGCTAAGGTTTGAAAGCCATTCGCAAACCCAGCCTCTGAGCTTGGAGTCAAGCCCCAAGCATGTGGAGGCCCTCCTTCACCAGGCAAGAAAGGGAAGCCAAGGCAGGCTGGCTGTAAAAAGACATGGGAGACCTCTCCTGGTCTACTGCCCCAGAAACCCTAAAGAATACAAGCTGCTGTTCTCCCCTGCTTTCTTCAAGCCCTAGCACAGTTCAATCCATTAGGGCTCACCCCCTTTGCCAAGCACAGTGCCAGAAAATGAATGTCCTTCTGGGAAGCCCTGGTAGAGAAGCTGCTGAACACCTACCCAGAGAATCCCAGCCATGCTGCTCCTGGAAAGCTTTCTGGCCACCACACCTCTACAGGATTTCAGTATGAAGAAGCCACACTTCCTCCCCAGTTCTGAAACAGAGAGATGATGCAGTTACAGAATTAAATGAAGTTGCACCTTCCCTGGCTGTAAAATAGCGAGTGAATTGTCCTCCATATCGAGTCAGCACTCACCTTTGAGAAGGATGCAAGACAGAAATTGTACAGTGTCTCTTTGCAGAATACCAGCTTTTATGAGCCATCATTACATTTTTGGAAGATTAAGCCCTGAGAAGCCTGAAGCTCTTCCACTTTTAAAATAGTCTTTCAAAAGCCAGCTTTTGCTTTCAGTTGTAAAGGGAAAAACACAAATATTTTTCCAGTCCACTGACATGGAAGAACTACCCTGACAGCTGAGACAGCCTCCCTGAATAGGATCCCTCTGCTCTTGGGAGTTGGAAAGCTATTCTCTGCCATCCCTTTTGGGTCGCTTATGCAATCTGCTCTAGCAACTGGTGCCAGTTCAGTCCAGCTACAGACCAGACATTCTCTGGACTGCCTAAATGCCGTTCCCTGGATTTGCCCAGGAATAAAGCCTTTATACTTCCCTCAACCACCATATTCATGGCTTATTACTGTAAAGCATTACTGCTCATCCCACTCCATAGAATACCACTAGTTCCCATTTTAATTCAAAAAAGATAGCTCTTACGCAGCAACTGCATCACACCACAGTCAGGCAGTGGTTGAGCTCTCTCCTGTCTGTGTTTCTAGATGTAACTCTGTATTTTATTTATCAGCTAAAATCCAAGCAAAGTAACAATAATGAGAGCAGATCGAGTGCCAGGAGCAGCATACAAGCCTCAACAACATGAGTCTCCCCTCTCCTGCTTCTCCTTCACTATTCTGTCCACCATTGACTCTGATCCTACTTGGTTGACATGAGGCCTCAGCGAATGCAGTTCATAGTCCCTGTGTCTTTTGTCCTCCACTGAGCACAGTGCTAGTGTTTCTAAGCAGTTTCAAACAGGCTCTTCCTGCTCAACTCATTTAATAACTAGATTTGCTAGATCTCTCGCCATTATTTGGCAGAGGGCATAATATGTACTTGCCAAGTCCTATCTTGGGTTACTCTTCCAGAGATTCTTTAGGCTGGGGAAATAAAAAGCGGCCTTCACTCTGTTTCAGTAAGAAACTCCTTTTTTTCCTCCCCCCGCCCCTTACTGTCTTTGTTTCTAACCATAATATTATCCAGGACAGAGACATCTTGAAATAAACAGTGGTTGGAGGTTTCCTGAGGACCTAAACTAGAGAGCATGTTAATGACCAAAAGCTCATTCAACTCTTCCCCCATGCATTGGATTGTCCAGTTAAAGTAATTGTTCTTTTGCTTACAAAGGCACAAGTTGGACCAAATTGTCCACAGAAGTCCAGGAATCTGGATGTGGAGATAATTGTTCAGAGTCGTATTCTGATTAATGCGGGTACCTCCATTTCCAGGACTACTGGAGCCTTCCCGCTGAAAACAAGAATTAAAATTCACAGGTTTGTTACATTAAAAGGTTAGCAAGGAAATGACAGGCAACATGGGGAAAGAAGGAAATCATAGCAGTCCCACATTAAAAACATAATTTTAAATGGACTTTCAAGGAGGTAAGAGAACAAAACCATGAATATTTCCTTCTCTTCGCATCCCTGCTAATAGGATAAACAACAATCTGGGTTGCTGGCCCTTCTAAAGTCAGGGACTAAAATATAGGATTAAGGATGGCAGAGGGAACAGCCCCTCAGAGGAAGTACAGAGAAGAGGCACAGGCAGCTCAAGGAAGTAGATAGAGTCCAGGGGCTTTGTATGGAGCTAATCTACCCACAGAGAGAGAAGTTGAGAGGGAGATTTCTCTCCTTATTGCTTGTCCCTATCAGCTAAAATCTGAAGCAGGAGATCTGATGTACCCTTCCAACCCGGACCCTCGACATCTCACTGAAATAGACTGTGGTTTAACAGCTATGATAGAGCCTGACACTCCTGACTGGGCTAATGGGGTAAATTTCAGACCCAACCTATGTGAGTTACAGCTGCAGCTGTAACAGGGAGTCAAACATTTTGGAGAGAGAATAAAGAAAAATGGGATTGTGTCCACCTAGAAGTGAGATTCAAACATGGAAAGAGCTTACTCTTGAGCTACACTCAGCCTCTACTCACTCTAGATGCTTATTGCTGTATTGGGTCCCACATTATAATTAGCAAATGAAGCATCAAATGATGAACATCTGATTTCGTTTGCAAACTTATGTATACACAAGATGATGTCTTGTCAATGCAAAATACAAAGGCTTAACAAATTGTGTAATTATACATTTTCTGCAGATTTTCTGCTACTTTTCATGTACTATTTGAACACTGCTTGCCATGTTATCAATAGCTTTTCATTATTTAAATATTTAAGCAGCTGATTACCATATTCTGCATTACACAGCTATGAAATTTGGTGCTGTCATATAAAAGGTACATATCTAAAATTGACATTGTATGCAAGGGTCTTTTTTTCAAATATAATACTGGCTTGGTGGATAACAAAAACATATGTAAAATGTGTTTATCTATTCTATAGAAGCTCTACTTCTTTTTATTATTCCCTATATTATACAACATGTGATAATATTTAGGGAGACCTGCTGGAGCTCTTACGGAGTTTTTCCTGCCTGACTTTACCAAAGTTATTTTCCTCTATATATATTTAAGAGAAGTACTAGTCCAATAAAAACCTTACTTCCTAAGGGAAATTCCCTTGCAGAACACTGTCAGCAAGAAGTGATACCAGACAAACAGGAGGAAGACACATTGGAGTCAGCTTCCCAAACAAATCTAATCTCACCCTCATGTTCCTCTACTTAATAAGGCAACAGCTCTGAGCCTGAGCAATGTGCACAAGAGATGCAAATGTACTAACACATTTCCTGGAACACTACTGGGAGAGAAACAATAAACTTGCAGCATACTATAGATGTACCAAATATATATGCACATATTGATTATAGTAATATTAAAAGGACAGACTGCTTTTTTCACATGTCTGTGCAGTTTGTGCACAATGGGAGCCTCGTTCTGTTCAGTGTCTCTGGACATACTCCTTGATCCAAAAAAAAAAAAAAAGAAGCAACAGCCTCTCCCTCTTTCTCACCTCCCATGAGTATTTGAGATTCACATGGTTTTGTTTGCTTCACTGAGAAATGGAAAAAAGACTAAAAGGAGGGTCAGACACTGGCAACAGTCTGCTTTTTTATGAAAAGGTGATATTTACCTTTCTAAAATCATTTTATTTACTCATATAGCAGAAGGTAGGAAGGACTTTGGGGGCAGAATGTAAAATTAAATCTGGTTTTGTAGAGGCAATCAAGAAGGACTATCAGAAGATAATTTTGAGAGATCAAAAGTCTTGGACACAACTTTGGTGTTCTTACTGCCAAACCTTGTCACGTAACTCCTAGGAGGATTTCATCAGTGTTACAAAGGACAGCAATAATCCCACTTAAAAAGACTTCTTTCACCAAGGAATTGATACCCTAGGGAAGTCTCATTTCTCTAACAGCACCAAAAATCCAAGCTCATGCTCATCTCTGGTATATGCCTATAAAAGATATACATGTGACATGTACATACATGCACTTATTAATTGTAGCTGTTCATATATGCTAATCCAAGAATAATTTATGTTTCTATTGGATCAAACAGGAAATCCATGTTAACCCTGGTATATGGACACTATGTGGTATGACATGTGCTAAGGGTGAAAAGCCTCTTTCTGAGAAAAATGAGCTTTATTTTCAAAACGGTGGTTTGGAGGTTAACACATGCAGGAGTGAAATCATCAAACCAAGGTCAATGATGTCATTCGGGACAGACCCAGACCACAAAGCACAGGCATGACTAGCTTCTCTTAAAGTTTAGGAGTGCCTGGAAGTGCTTGTTGCCCAAGCTGGTGCTTAGACTTTCTTCTAGAGGTAAATTTCAACCACAGATGTGAAAATGATTGAGGGTCAAAGACACAGTGAAATGGATATTCTGGAAAGAGAAGGAAGGGAAGAAGGAGCAAAAGACAAAAATACTATTACCATACTGGAGAGCAAGGAGAGAGGACACCAAAAAAAGCACACAAGGTGTGACGGAGGGCCTGCATGACTTTAAGCCTTGAAGTTGGGTATCCCAGGAAGGCCTGGATATCTCACCCATGTCTGGTACTCCAAGCTAAAAAAATGAAACCCCAAACTCTTAATTCTGAACAGCACTTCTCTGAAGTTTGGGTCAGGATATTTAAAGGGGCAGGAGCCAAATTTTTATGGTTTTAGGCTTTTCTAACCTGGAGCATGAAAGCTGGCTAATGTTCTTGGTGGTTGTGCAACAAATTGCACCACCCCATGTGCCACAAAATCATCTGGTGAGCTGCAGTGCAGTTTGCAGCATCTATCCTGCAGACATCCAAGATGGTAACAGCAAAGGATGATGAATGATGGCAATAGGTGTCTCTTAGGAACAGCAAAGGAGGTGTAGGTACCATCTGCCTCTCGTATTAAGTTCAACAACCCAGATACTATTAGTTCATCAGGATTATAAAAATTTATTACATCCACCCAAAAACCCAAAGAATTAAAAAAGAGTGGAAAAATTCTCTCTTGTTCACTGAAGATGGAACAAGAGGAAGCCTGGTACAAACATTTTAGTCAAATAAACAGGGGAATTCAGCAGATTCCAAGTAACGTAGATTAAAGAGTCTCTCTTAGATTGTAACAGCCTGCCTAGTAGGCTTCAGCAGAGTATTTTCTTACGACATACTAACAACAACAACTGATGAAATGTCACATTGTTCACAGTGAAAAGAAAACATCAGTTCTTTTTCCACTGTCTTTGCTTTGGTTTAATCTTGCCCCAGTGTATTTTAACTTAAGCCAATTTGGGATGTTAACAGCATACAAATATGCTTTTCCTGTGAGCTGCCAGGGAAAGGTTTTTTTGAGCTGGAATTGTGTTAAGCGGATTACTTCTTTTAATTTCTTCTTAATAATAGTGCATTTTTAATTTTTTTAATCCTAACAGCTGATATAGCTGTTTAGAGAATCAGAGAATGCAAACGAAGACTGAGAAATTCTTCCAATATAAAATCAGAACTCTTCTATGCCATGGCAACAGCAATTTTTCATTAAATTATAGATTCCTTAGGGTTGCTTTCTCCATATTGACAAGATCATTTCATAGGGAGAGGAGGTAAGGGAAAAAAGAGATCTTACTGAAGAAATTGAATTGTTATGATGAGCAATTAACAGCATACATCCCAACACGTCACAGTGGGTCTTCTCCTTTCATTCCATGAAATAGACTGATTATAAAAATCCTTTCCATTTTAGTGCCTCAACCCTAACGCAGTTTCTACAAGGCTGCATTTTCCCTCAGGCTGAAAAATACTGACACCAACTGGAACACTGGATGTGATGAACCTGCCATCATCAGCCTGAAAAATCTCTGTCCTCACTATTGCCCATACCTTCTAGTGAGCTGCCTGCTAGGGCAGATGGGGCTAACTTACTTCCACCAAGAAGTCTACTGTCCCACGGATTCATACTTCCCCCAAATACTCCCAGTTTGCCTATGCTGTTTTTTTAACACCATCTCTTCCCCTTAAAATCCATGCAAACCAGCTACACCGAAACCAGCCCAGAAGCCTGCAGAACCTCTACTCCACAGGAAGTTTAGGTAAATGACCTATAATGGGTGGTAAGACTGTAAAGACACATTTACACGACTGCATTGTCTGCATTTGCAGATCACATCACGGGTGATATTGACAGAGCTGCGACAAAATGTGACATTAAGTTTTTGTTATTGCTCTTTTTTCTTATTTTCAGTGCTTATAGGAACCATTGTGTCTCCCCCTCTGAACATCACTACAAGGCTTCTTAATGGAAAACTAAATGAGTCCTTGTTTTTCCTCTCTCTTTTTTTGAAATTCCACTCCTGGCCATAAAGAGTTATCCTTTATGGCAATTAGTTAGAGACTGAAGGTGTTTCTCTTTTAATCACATATGCCAGGGTAAGAAACGATACTCAGCACTAAATTGCAGCTCAGTAGTAGGCTTTCTCAAGGAGCTGTGTCTAAATGGATGTTAGGCACTGTAACCCTGGAGTTCTAAATGGTGGCCCACAATCTGAATTTTAGTGACAAATCTGGGTGCAGCTACAACTTGCGCTACTGGGAGGTTTTAACTGGAGTTAAAAGTTTACACAAAGTCCACTCTATTACTGCCAAAGCTTCTGTCTGCACTGAAGTCCTCTGTCTAGACCTCACTTCCAGAAGGCTTTCCTGTGGGGAAACGGAAAAAATTAACACATACAGTTTTCTCTACTTCCAAACTCCTGGGGTATCTTCCACCTTTGAAATCATAGCTTCTTCACGGCAGTTTAAACAGCTGCATAACATTTGTACAAAAATGTACAAAAATGCTGAAAGAAAATCTACCTCAGAATTCTTCTCATTCTGATTTCTCTTCAAATTTTAGAAGCATTTAAATGGCACAAACCTAGAAGTGTTACAGAAAGAGGTCATGGAAAGGAGAGCATAACCACTTTTTTTTTTTTGTCTAGAAAATCAATCCTATTTCCAAAATCAAAACTTTAGCAAGACTTCATAGTTTTATTGGATTTAGTGTCTGAATACACTGAAAGAAAACAGGCCATACTTCTGACAGTGTTCAGAACATGGTAAAAGAAAATCCCACACATAAGAACAATCAGTGATTAATTATACTTTGCATATCAGGATGCCCAAAAACTAAAGGTGCTTAAAAGAAAGCAGAAAAATAGGATGGAAAGTGCAATTTGATTTTTTGTTTGCAGTGTTCAGATTCTAGTAATGAGCTCAGTGATGGAGTGGTATTCAAGACCTTAAACATCTTGTGTAGAAATACTACTTTTGAAGTCCATAACTGACAGCCAAGCTAAGTTTTCTGTCTCTCTCTTAAGATTATCATAGAAAAAAAGGCCCCATCTTCAAAAGACATTTATCACAGATTTGCCTATAAAAGCTGTATCTTCAAAAGTCACATTTGCACATACTGAAACGGCACCTCTTCTTGCACAGAAAGACACCTGTGACCAATGGGCTTTCTAGTATAAGCAAACGCTGGCCTGAGATTACAATATATACACACACACAGAGACACCACGAGATAGTAAATCTGATGTTTCCAAATATTTAGACAGGAGTAAATTTAGTTTTAACATTAGGTACTCCTTTTTGGTACTGCCCTACCCCGGCCTCCCGCACCTTTGCAGCCCCTGCTCACAAAATCTGATGGGGGATTTCCCCCTCACAGGATTTTCACTCTAGCCCTTACCACACAGCAGACAGACTTCTTCCTCTCATAATGCTTGTGTGGGGCTGCTTGGGGTTTTTTGTTGGTGGTTGGTTTTGGTGGGTTTGGGGTTTTGTTTGTTTGGGGCTTTTCTAAGAGTCTGATCAGCCTGATCTTTTCAGAAACCCGTTAAAAAGGCCAGAAAGGGATAGCAGAGTGATCTTGCCCCCACCTTTGCCAGCCTCATGATACATCTACTTCTCTCCTGGGAGATGAGTAGCTGCTGCTAGCCAGTTCTGCACGGGCCAGGGCAGAGCATCAGAGGAAAGTACAGGATCACAGTTGGTTAGCAAAACTCAATCTTCAGCTCCAATTTGGGGAAGAAGGGAGAAAGAAGGGAGAAAGCACAATACTCAGCTGTAATTTTCCTACAAATTCCTACAAATTATGCAGAGCAAGAAAAAACCCCAACCAAACACAGAAATAAACACTTGCAATGTGTTTTTCTCTTCCCCATGCTTCCCTAATGCAGTCCTTCCACATTTCCTACCCAAGCATTCAACTGAAACCAGTTTACTAACAGTGGAGGATTTACTGATGTGCTTGGGAAGTATACACTTGTCACAGAACGAATTCCCCTCTGTGTTTATACCCAGTGGGTCAATTATTTCATTTGAAGGCTTGAAATGACTTCAGCCAGAAGCATACAAGGGCACAACTTCAGATGAAGTAGTGGCTTTGCCTCATTTTATAGGTCAATCATTGAGTACTTCAGCCTAACACCTACTCAAAATGATACATCTCCTTTCTGCTTCGGTTTATATTTGCTCTGTTATTTCTACAGAGCCACCTACAAAGTTTCTGGAGGCACCAAGTTTGGTGGTTGTCTACTCTAACAGTATGTATCTACATAAATGAGCTGTTTAGCACATAAACTGTTTTTAGGAAGATTCACTGACTAGAGATGTAAGATAAGAGCAACAAAAAATAGCTGTTATTTAAATAATGGCAAGAGATCTTTGCAAAAGACTCAACTTCTAAAAACTGTTCTAAAAACTGTATTCTAAGCATCCCACTTACCCAGATACAGGGGGTTTGGCTGCCTGTTGGCACTGAAGGTTGTATTTAATGCTTCAGAAAAATAAGGAAAGGAAAAGCACAAGCCTGTTCCCCTCTATGGATTTATTCATCATGGAGAAAAGCCACTGCAAACGGGGTGTGTTTTTCCCAGACTGTTTTACATTCAAAACAACAGCCCTGTCTGCACTGGAAAATTCCACAGTATGTGGAGACCTAGAGAGGGACTGAACGAAGGGACCTGGAGAAAAAGGTACATGTTTTAATTAGATTGAATAAGGGTAAATATGCTCACAATAAACCTCACTCAGACCTTCTGAAGCTCCTCCAGAAAAAAAAAAAAACAATAAAAAAACCCCAACGAGCCAGATTCTAATTCGTCTGATATTTCTAAAATTAATAATATCACCGACAAGCAAAAAAAAAAAACCCACACACTTCTCCACCTGTCATTTATTTCCCTTCAAATGTTCTTATATAAGAAAAACAAGTTTTAAAATGGATAAGTGCATGGTTTTACACAATCTGTTGTGGTGGTCAGTGCTTTCAGTGAAAGTTGATTGTGCTCAGCTTCCCAGAGAAATCAGTGCCTCTGCTGAACAATGTGCATGTGTACATTATGCACACATTATACACACACACACACACTTTAACAAAGATACAGATTTATCTTTGCCCTGATCATCAGGTATTCATAAATTCTTCAGCTGCATTGCTGTGAAATCACAAGCAACTTGAGAAAGGGTTTTATATGAAGTACACATGCATTCAGTATTCTAATGTTTTCCACAAAATCCATTTAGCCTAACACACACATGTAAACACAAACTGTCTATGCGGGAAACATATTCACTGCAGTTATTCAGAAAACTCATTAAAAATTACAAGGCATGTACAACTGAATCTAAATCTTTGGTTTGCTCTTACAATTCAGATGATAGCAGAGCTGGAAAAACACCCTGAGAGCTGGAAGAGCATTCTGGGAACTAGACTGAAAGTTAAGCAGAGCTTCCACTTTGCTTCTAGAATAGCCATGTTATAAAAATTTTACTCTGAGTAAAAGAGCCTTTCCAGATGTAGCTTGATAATACTGAACTCTGTTTCCACTAAGAGCTTTAGGAATAGTATTAGCTCACATGGAAATAATTTTTTAACTAGCTGGGAGTGGCTCCCTAACAGTTCCTGAAGCTGTTCCCCCATGCTCATATCCCCTCCTCTCTGGCTCATTTTAGGAGCTACACCCAGTGTGCAAAATGACCTCTGCACCTAAAGAGACACAAACTATTTCATGCATGGAAAGAAAGGAATATCGTGATTGACTGGCTAAAAACACCATAAAAGCCAAAGCAGAAGTTTGTACAGTTTTTACCTGACAAAAGCCAACAAGATTAATCTGTCTTAACGATGCTGTGATGAAATATTTCAGCTTTATGGGGTCCCAGAATATCATGACAAATGCAGCTTCCCACATGATGATGCAAGAAGCTTAGGAGCTTGGTAAAACCAGTCTTGTATTTTCTCGAAGTCTGTAAATTTGAAAGGTCCTCTTCATACAGTCTGAGGTCACAAAAAAAGAGCATTATATAAAAATCAGTGATGGTGGAAGAAGAGTCAGTTGCATTTAGACATGACAGCAAAGATTCAGTGCTTTAGCCCATATACACTGAACCAAGAGGATCACTTTTCAACTGATCTTTCTCTCACCTTGTCTCTTAGCAGATTCTTTGGCCCATTTACTAATTTTTTTGTACCATTCACTTGGGTGCATTTCTGAGACATTAGAGTCCAAAGTATCAACAGCAATTGGAATAGTTTATCCTGGGAATAGTTTACAAAGAATGAAATATGTGCAAAAGGGAGAAAGGAGAGATCAAGAACTTCAAACTCAAGTGGAAGACAGCAGGTGGATGAAAATCCCAATTCTGCAAAAAGAAAAGGAGAAGCAAGTAAGACAATCAGTATTATTTACCTAAGTAGTCTTTTACTTGGCAAATAATTCTGTGTCTTTACTATTCTGCAGAAAATTGTTCTTTCTGATTGATCAGAAGAACAGAGTGAGGAAATACCAGCAAGAAAAAATGAAAACAGGACAACATTCTCTCTTCTGTTTAGAAATTTCTTAACCACTGTAAGACATGGATCCTCAGCCTGCTGTCACACACTAACCATCTTCACTCATCTGCAAGGTCCAGGTTTTACTGCTGCAATGCAGTGGACCAAGCATCTTTCACCCTGCTTTGCCATGAAGTCCATGAGGTGGGAGAGCCTTAGTAACTGCTCCTGACTCCTGTGTTGGTGTAGTGGATGCTCCTGTGAACTGAGAGGGCTGAGCCTGCCCTAGTCACAAGCAGGAATGGGCATGCCAGAAGTGGAAGGAAGGCAGTTTCATCCACACTGTTCTCTACTTGGGGTCTGGATCTTTATACAAAGTCTTATACCATGAGGAACGACTTCCCCTTGCCTTGCAAGCTCCCTTCTCTCTGTTCTCCACCACTATAATGGAACTGGCGTTTCTACACTGGTATTTTGTGCCAGATCTCTATGAAGGACCACCACGGTGTGGTGGTCTCCCACAACATCTGCGTTTCATGACAAAAACAAACCCATCACCAAACGTGGGACATGCCTTGTATTATTTATTCGTACTGTGAGCAACACCGAGCCGCAGCCACAGCGCTGGCTGACACGTATTTCTCCAGCTTAGATTCCCTTGAACACATTTCTGTACACAAATAAAACTGACACAAATGAATGAAGTTATTCCTCCTACAGGCTGGAAAGGAAGAAAATAAGCCAGTTGTTGTTAAACATTTAGGAGGAAGTCTGGATAGAGATATTCAGTCCAGTTATGCTGTTAATTATTTACACTATCTTTCAAACTGCATTAAATCTGACCAGTGCATAGCCTCTACTCAGAATTTAAAATATCAAATTAGTTTATCGATTAACTTAATTTTCTGCTGGATACAGCTCCTGCTTTGCATTTTTAAATAAAGCTTCATTACATTTGTATCTTTGCTGTTTATCTCCTACCGTGAAACCAACCCCAAAAATTTCATTATTCCATAATAAAATATAGCATTAACACCTATTTTAGTCACAATCCTCAGAATGCAAACACAGGAGCTGACACGGTGATTTAATTGAATTTCACATGCCAGTTTGGAGTCACTTTCATTTAAATCCAACTTAGATGTGGCTGACAGTTTGAATATCACTACGCTGCAAGCCAAGACGACAAACCAGTCACCCACAGCACTGCTAACTGTATGGATTTCTCAGTTTGCTAATGTAATTCCCTCCAGTTCACATGTCTTGTATCTTGGAAGTAAACAGCTGCAGGAAGAAAACACCCGATTCAAAGAGGGCTTGACTCGTTCCCATTGAAGGAGGTGGCCATGTGAGATCTGGGGCCACGCTCTGGGGAGAGCAGAGCCAGCAGGCACAAGACCTTTATTATATCTGGACCCACTGCCTATTTCCCTGTAAGCTGCTAAACCATACCTAAGTCCAAAGTAAATAAATACAAGCTCATGTACCCTGGTGCCCTAAGACCGTACAAGCTGATGACAACGTGTGTACTGGATGACACAAACACTGCAGTCCCCCCAAAAGAGGGAAGTCTTTGCTTCTCCTTGTCAGAGTGGTTTAATTTGAATATTGATCAGATGCAGCCTGTTGAAAAGAACTGCAATTCCTCCCACCACACACCAGGGAATTAAATGCCCCCTCGGAGCTACATGTACTGGAACAACCTCCACTGCCAGTGCCTCTTTTTGCCCTATATTCCACATGCCACCACCCTCCCCATGTTCAAAAACTTAATTTTTACTATTTATTTTAGTGTATAAAACAGCTGCTTCATAGTAAGACAAACTTGGCAAGTTTGAGGCATCAAAGCAAATTTGCAAGGCATGATTTATAGTTCCCTTTTTCTTGTACAGTACGTGGGGAAGCCAAGAGTGAATAATCCTTTTGGGTATCAGGAATCCAAAAGCCTTGTATCCTAGCCATAGACATCATGAGGCAACTGGTCTAAACACATTTTTGTTAGATTTTTGCAATGCTGTTTCTTACCAGGATTCATCTAAACCTGTAGAGATTATAGTATATTCCTAATTCACATAAGTGGTCTATATCGTATGGTAGAACAGGTAGTTCACAAAAATTAGAGAATGCCACCAATGCAACAGATGCAAAACACTTTGTAGAAAGAAACCTATCTGTTTTTAAACTTAAATCTAAAAACAGCAACTCCCATATACACTTGATTTTAGAAGCTGGGGCAAACACACTGATTTGGAGTAACTCCCATAGCCACATGGCTTAGATTTTATTAGCTGGTTGGTTTTATTTATAAAAAAAAAGGTTGGATTTTGTAAAAGAACTGCCTTTACAAAGAATGAAAGTGTTCATTCATGTTGACATACGGGTCCCAGTTCAGCTGCCAACCCTTTTTCTTTTTTTTTTTTTTGTTTACAACAATGTCCTTGTTAGCTCATTTTTGTGCTGGTAAGAAGAAACGCACAGCAATTGCAGCTGATTTTGGCCAAAGAGTTCGAAGACCTACTGTATTCTATTTCCACATACCAGCAAATGGTTTACTTGAAAACCAAACTAAACAAAACAGATCAGCAACTCCTGTAAGAATGTACGCATCAAAGAACCAGAATCTGGCATTGGAAGAAATACTAGTGGTTAATTTTGGTATCTGGTGACAAATTTATTTCAAAATGGGCTGTAAATCACATGTCACTCTCAGCCTCCACTGGTGCCAAACTCAGCTCTGATGCCACTGGCTCCTCATGATCCACCTTGCTGACAATATTGTAAAAGCAGAGCTCACAGTGAAAATAAATATGTTAAAATGGTTTACTCAGCTGAACTCCATGCTGCAATACCTGAGCATGTACGCTACAGAGAATTCTCCCGTGTCTGACTACAGACAAGGGCATCCACCACTGTGAACTGTGGCACATTGATCAAGAGAATCTCCTTTAGTCTGTCTGAAAATCTGGATGGGACACATGTGCAAAGTCATTTGCTGCAGATCTCCAATCAGTTCAGCAGGAAATAATTTCTTAAAATTCAGGGTGCTGGGATTGATTTTAATATCCAATTTTGTTGATTGTTGAAAGGCACACCTTGTAGGCAGTCTTCACCTTTTTACTGGCGTACATGCAGAGCTCTTGAAAAAGCAATATGATTTTCAGCATGGATGGGAGGAATTTTTATGCAACTGGAATGAAAACCTTCATGTTGACTTTCATAAGTAGCCACGCCAAAATTAAGCCTGTATTGCCAACAACAAGGAAAGGGATGACACCTGGAAGTCAAACATTCGAATGCGAATTAAGAGCAAGGAAAAGAGCAGCAAAGAGCTTTCACAGTTGCCAAAGAGAGTGAGCAGAGATTTATGGGAAGAAAATTGTCAAATCTGAGTGCCTGTGTGGATGCTGCAAACATATCCTCAGCTGAAAAAAAAAAATTAATCAGATTACAGAGGATAGCACTCCTGCTCTGTGTCTGTAGCAATGAACCAAAGACCTGGAAGGGCAAAGCTGCACTAACCAGGGTAAATAAATAAACCTGAGGTGACTGTGTGCAGACTAATGCCTGAATTTGTTTTTTCTGATTTCCAAGTTATCCATTTAGTGCTTGACAATAACAAATAAAAATAAACATCCTTATAAACCAAGCCCCTTATAGGGAGGAAAACTTTAAAAAGTAACATTTTCTCTAAAATGAAACTCTACTTCTTCAGTAGAATGAATTTTGCTTCGGAAGTCAGACTTCACGATGAGAGAAAAGCAGTGGGATGGGGAGGAAATGTAAAATCTGGTCACTAGGGGAATTTGCCTTTAGTTCTTGATTTTCGCTGTTCGTGAATAGGGTTTTACACCTTTCTCTGCCAAACCTTTAGCAGGGAAGCTGGCACAACTACAATAGACACAGTCTCTCCATCTGAACCTGCAAGAACCTCCTGATGATAAAGTATATGAAAAAAACCATGTGAAAGTTCACAAATAAGACACAAAGACTCTCTTACTCCCCCCCTACACGCACACACACTTTGTTTATAATTATGAAAATAATCAGTTATTCTTTGTATCACAAAACTATTTCTTAATCAAAAAAAGGATCATTTCTATGGGAAAAGATAGAGTAAGAAAAAAAATAAATGAAAGAGAATAAAAAGAAAAAGATTTAGTTAATTAAAAAACTAGTAAAGATCAGGATCAGGAAATAGCAGTTTGTATCAATCTATTTAACTGATGGATAACAAGCTCCAGAGGGAGGAATTAAACTAGTTGTATGAGCCTTCAAGTCTCAGAAGAGAATTAAAAAGCATAATGTCTCATCTTGGGAAGATTGAACCTTTCATTTGGTTTAGACAAAATAAAATTTATAGCTTTGTTTGGCAGCAATAAGTATTTTTTTAAAGACCAAAATACACATTTAGATTTCATATTTGCAGTTTTCATAAAAGCAGACCTTGTTTGGCTTTCTTTCAGCTGATGGGAATACTTCAAGAAATAATATTGCCTTTCATTCTACAGGTATACAGACAAACATACAACTGCAAGATCAGCAGCTGCCCATTTTTCTCAGACTTCTGAGACCACAGCCATTGAAGCTGCCCCACAAAACCACATAATTGAGAAACTTAGTAGTGGTAGTAAACAAATTTTGCTGTTAATTTAAGGCCTCTTTTAGCAGAACAGTGTGAAGCAGACTTGGTGCATATGAGAAGGCCAGTGAAATCAGACACATCTTGCTTCTCCTGAGCCAAATCACTGCTGAGAATTCATCAACAATTCATAATATGCAAAGAATGATGGAAGCGATTCTATACTATGATGTACAGGTGTCTTTAATTATATTTTCCAAGCATGGGAAACAGCACTCACTGGCTAGATACTATTAAAAGTAAGTAAGAAAAGAAAATGCTAGAACACAAGAACAACTGAACTTTGGCAACAAAGAACTCCTGTGTTCCCAAAGAAAGAGGCACTTTTCTTCTTAGTCAGTACTGCCTGGAGAAGTATGTCCTCTTCCATTTAGGGTAGGGCAGGAGGGAGGGTGAACACAATGCACTTTTGCACAAGCATTTCCAGATGCCCCTGATTATCCCCCCAGATGTGAGGAATGCATCCATCTGATGTCGATGAAAATCAGGAGGTTCTGTAAAACCTCATTGAACTCTGCCACCGGATGACCAGATTTGTGCCTAAGTTTATAATCTGTAAAAAAAATCAGATCTTGACATTTACTTTTTATCAAGTATCTGGACGGCAAATAATGAACAAGTTGCTATTAATAAACACCATCTACAACATTTTCCTGCAGTAAACCCCAAAATTAAAAATGCAGCTTACAGAAGGACCAAACATTCTTTTGCTGATAAGGGAAAGTAGATTTCTCCTTCAGCAACTTGAATGTATTCCAGCTACAGAAATCAATAGCTTCAGAGGTCAACAATGCAGAGGTGCTGGGGCTGAATCCTGAAGTGAACAGGCAGCTAATACTGGAAAAATTCCAAAGCTACTTTGAAAATATTGGTGGCACCCTGACCTGACACAGCAAACAGAGGAGGAGATGTTGGTTAAGCTTTCAGTAAAAATGTCTGCAGTACCGGAAAAATGCAGAGCAGTAGCAGGAAAAGCAAGATATTATTAGCACTTTCAGTCAAGTTGGGTTCTGTCAGGGCAACTGCTACAGTCAGAAAGAGCAAGAACACTGTTTTTCCTGGCTGATACAATCTATGAAGAGGAGAACCAAAACATACCAGGTAGTAGTTAAAAATTTTTAGGTACAGAACTTACTAAAAACCAGCTGGGTCAAAGAGCAGACAAGCAAACTCCATTTGAAAAGGTGTGTTTATTCAGGAAAATTAAAAACTAGAGGACCATAGCGAGATGGACAGCTGAAAATGGGGAATGGAAGCAACATAAATTAACAGAATTAGAGGGGAAAAAAAGGCCTTCCTTTGCCCTGGGACTCCTTGACTAAGTAGACAGCAAAGTGTGTCAGAGATGTGTGCCACTCCGCTTCTACAGCGCTGTGCAGGAGAGACACCCTGTCCTACTCACTTGGACAACTCTCCTGCTAGAGGATTCTCTCAATAATCTAATTCCCAAGGCCAATTATTATGCCAAAACAACTATCCCCACAGGATGTACCAAGCTGTTTAATTCCAGGCAGGTCCCTTACTTCCAGTGAGAACATGGAGGAGGACAGTGCCGCCACCTTTTTCCCATGCCATGACAAAAAACCCCTTGCAACCTGCCTGTTGTGGCTTTTCTGAACATCCACCAGGTCATCAGCCTTTGCTGGAAAACCCAACAAGCACGTGCATGCTGAAACTGTAGGGCAGCCAGCTCCTCATCCAGCAGTTGCCCAAGAGCAAGGGGAAAAACTCAGCTGCCGTAAGCAAAAGAGCAATTCGTGCTCCTTCTTTTAGCCACCACCTTTGCAGTCTCGGTTGCTACTGAGACTTACATGGGGAACATGAATCCCCTCCCTTCTACTGGGACCTTCACCCCAGCATGACTGGCTGAATGTCCCTCAAGAGCTGAGGGAAGGACTCCCCAGGAGGAGGATGGTGATTAGAGGAAGGTGCTCACTTTCACTGAAATAATCCATTTAATCAGACTATGGAAAGAAGGGGAGGAAAAATTTACCCTAGTAGACCACGGTGATCATCTAGGACAAAAAGTGAACAATCCTGCTGTAGAAGACATCTTCAATTAGGAATGAAATTCAGGGAAAGGTGCTTTTTTCTTCTTAGTTAAACTGAGCAATACGTGTGACTTCACCAGGATTTCCACTGACACTTAGCATCAGGAAGACAGAAAGAGTGGACTAGGACATCCCAGCCACGTGGGCTGCAGCAACATTTATGGACGCTTCATAGATCAAAGCCACGTTCTACCAGGCATTGAGCAAACAAACCACAAAGCTCACCCAATGAGCTGCTACGGGCACATTTGCAGAAACACTGGTAAATACAGATGCCTGGGGAGAGCGTTGGGGGTAACGAATCTGCAGGATAAGCTGCAGCCACAACTTGAAATTGTTAGATCATGATCAAATATTTTTGCATTTATCTTCACAGAAAAAAAATAATCAGCCCTAATTTCCTTTTAATACATATTAAATACAATACAACTCTCTCTCTTGCCTGCAGTTTTCCATTTTTAGCCAGTGCTTAATGCATTCCTCTCCCCAACACATCCTCCCTGTCCTGAACCCTCTCTTTTCCTGCTCTTCCTCACCTCCCCCCCAAATATACTCTTTTTAAAAAAAATATTGTTCTAATGTTTAATTTTTTTCTTTCTGGTTTCCCCCACTAATGTGCACAAAGATTTCCTCAGCGTGTAGCTCCATTTTAGATCCTGACATGATCCACTACCAAATCAGTCACAATAACTTGGTATTTATTTCATTACTAAAAATACAAAATCTGTGCTATATTACTAAAGGTTTGCACTGTTAATAAAAGACACACTGTTGCTACTGAATAACCAGAGGCTTATTTTCTGACTTTTTAAAACTCAATATAATTAAACAGAGAGGTTAATATTGGATTCCTAAGTAATATAGGCTCTGCTAATGTCAATTATTCTTTGCAGAGTATAAATTTTGATTAATGAAACAAATCAGTTCAACCTGTATCAGTGCATAAGCCCATTGTACTTTAAATGACCTTGGGGTGACTGACTGCATGTTCTTTTCCCCAAAGGGTATTTTCAATTTTTTTACTTTCTTGTTTAGCCTTATCGTAACTATGGGCAGCAGAGAGTCAGTTGGAACAGTAACACCCAAAAAGAAAAAAAAAAAAAAAAGGCACACAGATGGCTTTTAGCTCATGCATCAGGACTCAGACTTAAAAAAAATAAATAGTCTTCCTGAAGCAAAAGACCTGAATGTCAAAGAAGAAAATAATGTATCCTCCAGACTAAGATGCAAAGTGGGAGGCAACACGGCACAAACACCACCTGTTTGTCGTCCTGCAGCCTTCAGACTCTGGTTATCTTCTCTCATCCTTTTTCTGCTTTCCCTGGGGAAGATGGTGCTTCATGTCTATTAAATTTATCACAGAGCTTTTACTGCACAAATGGGCCCTGCTGCTAAAGTGCCTCTAGCAATAGTCTGAGGTAGGTGGATGCATCCTGGCAACATTTTCACCATTACCCTACTGAGTAGGAAAGGGCAGCATCCATTCTTTTTTTCGGAGGCTGTCAGCAGACTATAGCAATTTCTATGCTACAGAAATTATATGTATCTTATACATATGGCACATTAAAGTGATGCTTTTACTGGGGACATTAGCATTTTCTACATCAAGCTCCCATCAAAGCAATGTCACAAAGAGGTCAAAGAGGTCCTTAATTTGATTATTTTTGACAAAGACCAAGAAAAGTCTAAAAGCTTTAAGAAACAGATTATTTTTTCCCACCAAATGGTCATACCAATTTGGAGGAAAAAAAAGCTCACTTGTATGACTGAGTTTACTTAGCATGAAGTTTTAAAATAAGCCAAGTGCCATACCACCCATCTGCTAACCATGGCTACCTGAAGAGAATATACATTCTGTGACTGACTTGCTATGTAGGACGCAGGGCCAATAGGATTACCTGGCTCTTTTCAAAAGCTTGTAACCTTTCTGAACTTTTCCATGTTTCATAAAACTGAATTTATTTGAGTTGTCCAGCCAAAACAGTTCAGCAAAAAGTGCTGGAAAAGTGCTAAGGAAAACCACTCCAGCCTTGTTGCTTTCCCATTTCTCCAGGAGAAAGGAGGGGAACACTTACACTTGTACTGTACAGCCAGTGCCCTGCCTGACAGACTTAATTCAGCAATACAAATATTATTCCGTTCAGGAACAGGCCCAAGATCATTTTTCCATTTGATTAGCCAAAGCACATGGAGTTTATGCTTGCCGCAGGAAGACAGACAACAACTTGATCTGATAGTAAGGCAAGCAGTTGAAATACTAACCCCTCAACATTTTGGAACAGATTCGAAGTGCTAGTGTGAGTTCATACCATGTCAGCACTCTGCATTACGTGGCTGAGGCATTTTTGATCTAGAGACTGTGAAATCAGACTTAGTGCCAAAGCACAGACCCATATTGCACCCCTGCTGCTCTTGCTCTTAACCATCTCTTATCAATTTCTGGCTTGGAAAGCTGGGAAAAGAAGGCTTAGAGAGCTTTTGTTGGCATTGTGTTGTCCCATCAACGTGTTCTTGATCTGGATGCCCATAAACCCTAACAATTGAGCCAGAGAACTGAGTTGTACAGTTCCTCTCAACCTCAAGAGCAACTTGTTCAACTGAAACTATGATGGTGTCCTAAGGACTTTATTTGGAGGGGAAAATGACCGTGCACATTCACAATGCAAGTTGTGCACGGGAACTACCTCTGTTTTCTTCCACAAAATCCCAGGAAAAAAAAAAAAAAAATTTTTTTAGAGCACAGGGAGAGCCAAAAATCACCTACAGGTGAATTTGGCTGAGAGACTCCACAGATGAACAGGGCTGGGTCTGCTGTTCTCTCCTCCCTTCTCCAGGTTCCAACACGGTGCCAGCCGAGCTCAAAATGCTACAATGATATTTTCTTGGCAAGGCTTTTTATAACATGCTTAAGAAAACTAATTATCAGAAACACAGCCCACCTGCTGCATATGCTCTTCCTCACTCCCAAAGTAGTTGGGGTATCAGACAGAAGGGAAATAACAGTAGGATCAACTTTTGACTTGCAGGTAATAACTGCCTCATCAAAACAAAGGCAAATAATACTATTGTGGATAATTATATGAACCTGGCATACCTCAGTAAAAATCACAAGAACACGTGAGCTGTAATCTTCCTAAAAATTTGTTTCCCATTGAAATAAAAGCATTAGACTTCTAAATGCTAGTTTAAAATAAAAGTAATAATTTGTTTCCAGCTGGTACAATCATTTAATAAAATACCTGCTGTGTATCCAGGAGTAATATTTTCCTTTCCTTGGCAATAAACATAATTACCCTAATTTTGGACCACCAGTTAAGTATGTCCCCAAAGTGTTCTCACTCTTAAGTACAAGATATTCAAAAAGAATAATTTGCCATATGGAAGACAAGAAAATTTAAAAAAGCATCCTGAAATGTGCAAATGATTTTTGGGAAAAAAATCTAGCAGAAGGTTGAATTCACTTCACTATTATAATTATTCATCTAATGTTTTAATAATAAGAAAAAAATCAGCCTCTCCCTCTGCTCAACCAAATCCAAACTCCATACTTTGTAGGTGTTAAAATTAGCACCATCAAGCTGCAAGGAAGTAAGGAGAAGAGACAGCTTCCAAACAGCAATAGACTGGATGCAAATACTACCTGGAGCTGCAGTTAATTATCTTGCTGATGTTAATTGGCCTTGTTTGTCAACAGCTGAAGAAGAATGAGGTGCTAGGTGTTGCTGAAGGGTTAATGTAGTGCTGTCTGTAAGGCTGTTTTCTTTAAAGATATAATTTACATAACGTGTAACAACTATTTCTTTTCTCCAGGCTCTAGAACAAATATTTGAGTAATAAAAATGATTATATTGTTTGTTTGTTTTTTTTTTTCCTAAAGCACAAGTAAGACAAGAGGGAGGAATAAAACTGTCTATGGCAGAAATGTCCTAGTGGTACAATACCTTTTTTCAACATTTTGATAAAGCAGTTTGTTTGGACAAAATAGCTGTATTCATAAAACAATGTTATTCAGCACTTTGAGCCTAGAGCTGACATGCATTGTTCCCAAGCAGTGTGATGAAATTTGAATAGTAAAAAGAACACATTTTGTTTTCCTTTTCCCTGTGTACTTTAAAAAATGAAACATAACATAAGGAGAGATCCATCTGATGGCATTTCCTGCAGAATCAGTCAACAGCAGTTTCATAATAGCCAGCATGTAGCAAGGTGATCATAGTTCAAGCACACATTCCTAACAAAGGGAATATGCAAATATGAGGAAGATGGCAGATGGATTGATGGTAGATGGATTGAGGAAGATGGATTACTGTACGTACTGCAATTCAATGGCACAAGAACCTCATGAGGTTCAACACGGCCAAGTACAGGGTCCTGCACCTGGGTTGGGGCAAGCTCTGGTACCAGTACAGGCTGGGAGATCAAGGGATTGAGAGCAGCCCTGTGGATTAGGACTTTGGGTTACTGGTAGATGAAAATCTGGACATGAGGGGATAATGTGTGGTCACATCCCAGAAGACCAACTGTACCCTGGGCTGCATCAAAAGAAGACTGACCAGCAGATTGAGGGAATTGAGGGAAGTGATTCTGCCCCTCTGCTCCACTCTGATGAGAGCCCACCTGGAGTACTGTGTTCAGCTCTGGAACCCTCAGCACAGGAATGACATGGACCTGTTGGAGCAGGTCCAGAGAAGGGCCACAAAAATGATCAGAGGGATGGAACATCTCTGCTCTGAGGACAGGCTGAGAGAGTTGTGGTTGTTCAGTCTAGAGAAGAGAAGTCTCTGGGGAGACCTTATAGTGTCCTTCCAGTATTTAAAGGGGGCTTAAGAAAGATGGGGACAAAGGTTTTAGCAGGGCCTGTTGTGATAGGACTGGGGATAACTGTTTTAAACTAAAAGAGGATAGATTCAGACTAGATATGAGGTAGAAATTTTTTACAATGAGGGTAGTGAAAGTGACCCAGGTTGCCCACAGAGGTGGTAGATGCCCCATCCCTGGAAACATTCAAGGTCAGGGGCTCTGAGCAACTGATCTAGGTGAAGATGTCCCTGCTTATTGCAGGGAGGTTTGACTAGATGATCTCTTAAGGTCCCTTCCAATCCAAAGAATTGTCTCTGTCAAGAAATTCATAGTCCTCAGCAAAAGCATTCATCACTCCTCTAAGAGGAATGCAGCAGCAATGTAAAAGTGGTGGTAAATAAATACTTCAGGAAATTTTGTTGAGAGGCAAAGAACAGCACTGTAAAGAGGCATGTGTATAACAACACAAAAATATATCCAAGAAAATATATTCAAACCCCAGCTATTTATTACCGACTACAGACTTACTGGGAAAAAAAAACCGAACGAAAACCATGTTGTTCTGCTTATTGTCAACAGTAAAGCTTTTGATTAAGTAACTGGTCCGACTTTTCATGCTCCTAGCAATCTGAGAATAGTGGCAACTTAAAAATTTGCATACATTTCCCCAAACAAATAACTCCTAGACTATGCCCCTAGCCCCATTAGCGACATTTGCCTTTGCCAAAGTGGTGCTTATTCTCACAGCGTGTCAATGCTGCAGAAAGCAAAGGACCCCAGGCTGTTCCAAGTCAAGACTCACTGCAGAAAGGTAATGGTGCTTTCCTGCTCAACCCCTCAAGTGGTTGCACTGAGGCTGCCCTTGCCACCTTCTTAAAGGCTAATTACAGAAACACAGAGGAGACCTGCCTGAGGTGGCCTGGGCTCCCTCTAGCTAGTCCACAGCAGTGCTTGCGAGATGCAGCCAAGAACGGCAGTACCCAAGAGTTGTGGCACCTTGGAGCTCCAGGTACATCTGTCCAGCCAATACACTGACAGGAGGCTACTCCCACTACTTGAGCTTCTGCACTGAAAGCAATTTGGAGTATAGAAATTCCCTTAAAACCCTGGGCAAGCTCACTACAGTCTCAGCTGAAGGTAGCAGAACCTTCACCCCACAATCTCTCCCACTCCTTTTCAAAATTAACTTGTCATAGGCCACTGCCACTTTCTTGCCTTTTAACAAGGACCCATAACGCATGCCACCTTTTCCCACATTATTTAAATTCACTCCTCCTTAAAGTGAGTAGTATGTAGAAACTCCAACTGATGTAACATGGAATTCTATTTAAGATAGAAAGGTCAGTAAGAAACATCAGGCCCATAATTCTGCTTATTC